>JAUTBV010000019.1:0-167489 GCA_032361325.1 Lepetodrilus fucensis | reverse complement strand
GCAATATCCAGCAACAATACAACAAAATTGCAACACAGATCCAATGCAATATCCAGCAACAATACAACAAAATTGCAACACAGATCCAATGCAATATCCAGCAACAATACAACAAAATTGCACAGATACATCTACATCTGAATATATAGCTACTGATATGCAACAACAACAGTATATAACACAAAAAAAAACAAACATGTATACAGATTCAGATACAGTTAATTCAGATACAACAATGATTACGCCATCAGTAGCATCTAAATCACAAAGAATAACATTATCACAACAAATCAATAAAAATATAGCAAAAAATATAACAAAAAAATTACTAGAGAAGATAACAAGTGATATAATTTTGCCAAATTGCGCAACAAGAATTCAAGAACAAATGGATAAAACTGGTGAGCCTAATTCTTGGATAAATAGTTTAAACATACTAAATGATACTATGCCAATAAATAATACTATATCAACAAAAAGAGTACTAGCACAAAACAAATTTATGATAGGAACTTTAATAAGAGAGCCATTAATGTCAATGATGATGAAACCAGCTACTACGGATAAAAAACCACAACAACGTTTTAGAACATTGAACGAGACTATAGAAAAACACAATGATGATGATACTATTTTACGAGATGCGCAACTGGATAGAGATAGTTATTTTGAACTTTTAATACAAGAACGTAAAGCATTTAAAGACAAATATAGATATTACGAGATATCACCAAAATACAATGATGTTAGTAGCAAAAAATTTTCACCTTATAATAGAAGATTTGTTCAAGAAGCATATACATGGTTAGAATTATTTAAACTTTGTGCTGATACTTCTAAAATGGATATTTATAGATGTGTTATTTTATTGAAATATAATGATAAAATTTTTGGTCTGCTTAAAAAACGAAGTCATAAAAATATTGATTTTGATGCAAACACAAACCCTTTACATATTAGTTTACAAAAAGACAATATTCATAATTTTTTAGTTGCATATAGAACATTAAACAGTATGTTCAATTAAATAACTTTTTTTACATAAAGATTATTCTATTTATCTTAATGCTGCAACAATACTTTTATTACATGAATTCATAATACTTGGATATCCTTCTTGTGTTTCATCTTCATCAAACATAGTATTCATTTGACTTTCAACTTCATTTGCTCCAGCTTCACTTACGTGTGAGCGTGATTCTTCTGTACCAACTTCATCAGTAAATTCTTCAGCTATTGTATATACTGTACTGACATCAACTCTATGTGCAATTTCTTGATTTTCCATTGCCATAACATCTACAGTTGGTCTCCTAAATAGCTTCGATACTGATTTTCTCATATTACGAATAATAACAGCAGAAGCAATAGCAGCGCCTGCTACAAAACTACCTAAAGAACCAAGTATACAAGCAACAGTTTCATATTTAGACGAATTATCAGTACTTGTAGTAGGTATATTAAATTCCTCCCATTTCATTTCATCAGCATTTGGATTGTTTAAATTGTATACTATACCTTTATCATTATCTACCCATATCACAGTTCCTTTTGGTCTATCAAGTGGATACCCTTCAAATTTACAATAAGCTTCCCAATTATTCGCTAAAAAAAGTTCAGCATGATACACCACAGTATTTGTATTTGCTTCTGAACAGTGATATAACACAGCATTTCTTGCTGTTGTTAAACTTTTACAAGATGTTTCTTCTAAAGTAGGGTTTTGATAATTTCTTCGACCGCTACCGACTCTCTCATCTTGAAATTTATCCACACCACAAAAGCTAACTGTATCACCTAGGTACCCACAAGCCATTAATTTACCTAAAACAGTATCTACTTTGATACATGACATATTATTTGACATATTTGTTTTTTATCATTAATGTTATCAGTAAAATAATCTATATTAAGATTTCAAATACAAATTTACCATTTAATAAGTAATAATGAACAAATTTTTTACAAAACTTATTATCAGATATTCGGTTGATATAAATTATTGTTAATTTCTTTAATAATAGGATTGAAAATAAGACCTGGAAACTATAGCACCAAGATGTGACTTTAGCGTGTAATAAATCAAATGTTTCTAAAGCCATATCTACATCTTTAGTCTTCGTATTGCTGTATAATTTCATCAAGTACTCCTATAGCCATCTTTTCGTCTTCATTAAGTACTACTGTAGCAGCTTCTTCATTGCCTTGTTCAGAATCAGGGCTGTCTTGTTCAGCATTACCTTGTTCAGCATTACCTTGTTCAGCATTACCTTGTTCAGCATTACCTTGTTCAGCATTACCTAGTATAGCATTGTCACAATAGACAATGCTATGTGTACTATTAATAAGACCCATAATTGATTTTTTAGCTTGTTGAAAAATAGGTACAGAAATAATACCTACAAAGAGACTAGCAATAGAACTCATTGTACCATATAAAATTGCTGTAGAAGTGCCAATATAATGACTATAATCACATCTTGTTTGTTCTTCAATGCGTGCTATAAAACTCTTACATCTGTCGTAGGTAGATAATTTAGAATTGTCGTACATATCAAATTCCTCCCATTTCATTTTATCAGCATTTGGATTGCTTAAATCGTATACTACACCTTTACGATTATTGAACCATATCACACCCCCTCCTGGTCTATCAATTGGCTCTTCAAGTTTACAAAAAGTATCCAAATTATTCTCTAAAAAAAGTTCAGCTTCAAAAACTGAAGTCATTTCATTGTCTTCAGAACAGTGCTGTAATACAGAATGCCTTACTGTTGATAATTTTTTTAAGTGTTGTCTTTCTTCTCTTGATGAAAATGCTCTACAAACTCTTAAATAGTCACTTGGTGCATCTTCTTCAAACTGTTTTGTTGCTCTAAATCGATCCACATTGCATAAGCCGCTGGTTTCGTTTACTTGTCCACAAGCTACTACATTACCTAAAACAGTATTTACTCTAATACATGATATCATTGACATTGTTATTTTTTTATAATTATTTTTTTTTATAATTAATGTTATCACAAAAAAACAATAAGTTTTAAATTTAAAATATCATCAATAATTTATATAATTAAATTAAAAACTAATTAATAAATTATGAATATTACAATACAATATATAGATAATAATGAAGTTAAAAAATTAACAAAACTTAAAAAAATTAGATGTATATCATACTCATTAATTAGTAGATCAATGAATGAACAAGAAGTTTTGGATTATTTAAAAATGAAAGAAATTTTAAATATCAATTTAGCTTATGGAAAACAGGCACATGCTATTATATCTGATGAAAATTATCAACATCAAGCTAGTACAAGTAGTTATATAGATACAGAAAATAAACAAATATATCTATCATACCATCAAATATCAGAAACAGTATTAATGAAATTAGCATTGATGCAAAATAAAAGATACAAAACTAGACATGCTCACGTAGAATTTGAAAAAAAAATGTATATTATAATAAATTATAATAAATATAAATTATTGTGTAAAGCATATTTAGATGCATACAATTTTCATTCTAATGTAGTTCTTGAATTTAAAACAACATCACACATGTTTAACTTAATGAATACAATTAACAAATATAATTACGATTTACAAGCGTATATATATTGTAAAATAATCCAACATAATTTTAATCATATTCCAGATTTTGAATTTTTCTTTTTAAATAAAAGTAAAAATGATGAAGTAAGATGTATTATGGCTGATAGAAAAATTCTAGCATATGGTAAAAATAAACTTATTAATTATTTACCAAATTTGATAAAAATATTAGAAAAACATAATTATATTTATCAATTTAATTGCTTAAATTAGCTAAATTTTAACTCTAAAATTGTATTTATACCTCCTGGTAAACTACCAAGCATGGCTAAAGTATTTTCACACATAGCATCAGTACGTATAATCTTTAATCTTCTTATCATGATTTTTGGACGTATTCTACCAGCCATTTTTTGACCTTTAATTGTATGATTTGGATTTCTACTTCCAGTAGAACCTGCGGAACGGTGTTTTAATGTTACACCATGTGATGCACCAAGTCCACTAAATCCATGTCTTTTTATAACACCAGCAAATCCCTTACCTTTACATCTACCATATACTCCACATGAATTATAATACTTTAATACATCAGTTATATTAAAATTAGTTTTTGTATTGTAATGATCTAATAAAAATTTAATGAACGATTCATTTTTTACTGTATTATCAATATAAGAAGTTTTAAATAAACATTTCTTAACATCTCTTCCTTTTTGATACATACCATTAAATAATGATTTATTTAATTTTTTAGGATTTTTTACATCAAAAAAACCTAAAATGCATCTATATCTTTTTCCTTCTAATATCATATTTAATACATCAATGCTACCTGATTTACATACAGTTGCCATATGTAATTTGCCATCAAGATGAGCGCTTGTACAAAATTTTTTATAAGCTAATATCCTTATCATTGCAATGCAATTTTTTGTTTTAAATATTCTTTCCTTTTGTTTTTCTTGTCTAATATATCTTGCAAAGTTAATATCTTAATATTTACATCTACAGCACGAGGTATATCAGCTCTACTCAAGCAGTGTAATTTATCTAAATCTTGTACATGTTTAATTGTTAACAATCTAGAATGTACTCTATGTTCAAATTTCTCAAAACTAGATTTATATATACTTGGAGCTCTTCTGATTGTAAATTTTACTTTCTTAGTTGGTAATGGTCTTGGTGGACGACACTCTATACCACCTTCCTTTATACATGTATAAATAGTTTGTACAGCAATATCTAAAAGCTTAAAATCATGAGACTCTACATGTATCAAAACAAAATATATATATTTGTTTTGAGCTTCATTGGCTTTAACGTCATTCATTGTTTATTTTTAAATAAAGCTTAACAGGGTAATATATAAATTCCAACCAATAAACTTAGTAACTATGTCATTATTTGAGTATAATGCCTTATTAGTAGCAATATTCATGAAATTCGCTAAAGAAAATAATGCCAACACAATTATGTGTATAGCTACATTATAAATACATATTCGTTTACGACGTATAACTGGAGTTTTTTCTACATCGCTAGTTTTATCTTGAATCAATGCTACATTATTATAATTATTATCACTAAGTTCTTTTCTGCTCATTGCAATAAGAATTGCATATGAAATCCATGATGCAGTATTCATTAATGCATATGTGAATGATGCACTGTCATCTTGAATATTCATAATATATTCGAAAGAATGTAAAGATGAAGCTAACAATACTGAAGATATTGCTGTATGTAGTACCGGTACATATAATATTCTACCTATTTCATACATTTTTATTTTTTTATTTAAAGCATAATTGACTATAATATTTTCTTATAAAAACGTTCATACTAATAAAAATGTTTAAAGTAATATCATTATAATATTAAATTATGCATATAATAACTGCTTAAAAAATTATACAGCATGAACAAACATACAATGAAACTAATATTCACATGTTTTGTTGGATGAGAGGTTTGATAGAGAAAATTTTGTGAAACAATCATAGTTGTAATCATTGAAGACAAATATAAGCAAATACATAAAGGATTAATTCGTTTTAATAGATTTTTATGTAATTTTTGATAATGTTCTTTTTCATTAATATCTAGATTCATGCGTTTATTATTTTTTTTTATCAAAAATTTATTTAGAACTACGCTTGCTATAATAGAGATATATAAAATTAAATTTAAATATATTTGAAAATAAATATACATATTTTTATCATAACTAAATAAATAAAGATGGCTACACATAAAGACATATAATAGTGTAGAAGCTATGCTAGTTTGTACTACTGGCATATAATACTTTGGTGTTAGTGTATACATCATTAATAAGCTTATATAATTTATATTTAAGATATATCAAATATTTTAAATGATGATCGTAATCAAAATAGAACTATTCATATTTTAAATTATTCATAATAACATAAGCTATTCATAGCATGTACAAATTTGTTTTTGTAGTTAATTATTTAATAATAACTACAAAGTTGTATAAGTTTATTTAATCAATTTATATAAATCAAGAGAAATAACTACTATATTAAACTATTACAATAAATTAATTATGTAGTTAAATCTGGTTGAGATGTTGTAGCTTTATATCCACTAAAACTATACATGCAACTAGCATAACCACTACTTATACATCGTAAATTATCAATATAGTCAAATGTATAAACCATAGCAATATTTAATGTTAAAACACGATAATTATCTCTAAATTCATCGTTATCAACATTTATTACCAATCCGCCTTTAGAACATACGTCTCCAATAATTTTATCTGCATATTCATTTGGAGTATACACAATTAATTTAGCATATGGTTCTAATAATATCGGTTCACATTTAGTCAATAAATAATTAATACAGATTCTAGTTGCTTCTTGAAAAGCTAAATCAGATGAGTCTACTTTGTGATGATCACCATCTATTAATTTAACTTTAATATTAATAACTGGACAATTAAATATACCAAATGATAGTGTTCTTATTACAGATGCTTTTACTGCAGGAATATATTGCTCTGGTACATGTCCACCTTTAATTTCATTAACAAAACAAAATTCCTTATCTTCATATGGTTCCATTACCATAACAACTTTAGCAAATTGACCAGAACCACCAGTTTGTTTTCTATGTAAATATTCATGAGTATAACTAGAAGTTACAGTTGTTCTATAAGCAACTTTAGGTTTGAATACTTCAAGATTAATATTTTTTTCTGTTTGCATACGAGAAACTAAAATATCTAATTGCAAACTTCCTATTCCTCTTAATATAGTTTCTCTTTGTTCACTATATTGAAATGAAATTGTTGGATCTTCTCTCATATAATCGTGTATATGTTTACTAAATCTATCTTGATCTTGTTCAGTTTTAGGTTTGATAGCTAAATGAACAATCGATTCAGGTATGTCAATTTTATGCATAATTAACTTTTCCATGTCTGTTGACAACACAGTACCAGTATTAATATCTTGTCCTACAATTCCTATAATATCACCAGCACTAGCTACTTTAATGCTTTCATACTTATTAGCAAATAAACTTAATACGTTTATTATTCTTATATTTTGTTTTTTTACAGAATTGTATACACTGTCTCCAATTTTTATATGTCCAGAATATATTCTACAATACGATATAGGACCAACGTGTTTATCTCTGGCCCATTTAAAGCAAAACACTGATAAATTAGGGTGTTGAGCATCAATTTTTACTTCTTCATTAGAAATAGTACTTTTCATTTCCTGATATGCATTAGCGCTATTGCGCGGATTAGGAATATAGTTACAAACAGCATCTAGTAATAGTTGAACTCCTTTGTTATGAAATGCACTACCACATAATACTGGGTACATGTTCATAGTGTGACACATGTGAACAATTATTTTTTTCAATTCTTCATTGCTGATATCGTTCTGATCAAGATATATATTTAAAACATTATCGTTGAAGTTAGAAATATAATCTATCATGTTATGTCTAGCAGTATTATACATTTCTACCTGCTGTTCAGTCATGTCCTTTAATTCGATTACTTTATAATCATGATTTCTAAGATGCCATAAATATAATTTAGCATCTAATAAATCAAAAATTCCAGTGAATTTTTCATTTTCAATATAAGGTATTTGTATCGGTATACAAAGTTTAGATAATCTAGTTTGTAAACTTTCAACTGAAGAATAAAAATTAGCTCCTTCTTTATCAAGTTTATTAATAAATATCAATCTACTAACTTTATATTTATTAGCTTGTCTCCACACACATTCAGTTTGTGGTTGAACTCCAGCACTACCATCTATAACTAGAATAGCTCCTTCTAATACACTTAAACATCTTTCAACTTCAATAGTGAAATCTACATGACCTGGACTATCTATTAAATTAATAATATTATTTTTCCATAAAAATTGCACAGCTGCTGAAACAATAGTAATACCACGTTCTCTTTCTTGTGCTAAATAATCAGTAGTTGTACTACCATCATGCACCTCACCAATTTTATGTTTACCTTTGGCATTAGCATAATAAATAATTCTTTCTGTTAAAGTAGTTTTACCTGCATCAATATGAGCAATAATAGCAATATTTCGTAATTGATTTAGTCTATCAATCATTGATGCAGACAACGAAGATTTAATAACTTTTTTTTTATTCATAATTAACTTATTTTACTTTTTTAAGAACCATAGTGCACATAAGCTTCGTACTCTTTAGCCAACTCCTTATGTTTTTGTAAAAATGACAATGCTAATCCTGTAGAATTAAATATATCTTTCATTTCAGAGTATATTTTTTCTATTAATCCTCTTTCTTTACGTCTTCTAATTGCTTTGACTAGCCAATGTATTGCTTTTTTATTTGCAACAAGAGGATCCTTAATTGGATATGGTAAAGGATAAATTTTACTAGCTATTCTCCATGGTCTTAAGAAATGTTGTGGATATAAAAATCCTATACAATCATCAAACATTTGTGCAATATCTTCTCTTCCTAATTTTTCTGATAACAATTTAAATGCTGAATATACAAAATTACTAATTTTTAATTTTTTACCATTTAACATTAATTTACCAATAAATCTATTGATTGCTACGCTATGATAAACTATGTCTGGTGAGGTTACTCTTTTTTGATACTTCTTACTTCTGTTCATTAAATCTTTTTTGAATCTTTTTTATATAATATTATTTTATTTATTTTTACTGGTACCATATCTAGATCTACCTTGTTTGCGATTATTAACGGCATCTAAACCTTCCACACCTCGTATTGCCTTACAATGTATTCCTGTTAGATCATTAATTCTAGCTCCTCTAACTATTACTATGCTATGTTCTTGTAAGTTATGTCCTTCACCAGGTATATAAACTGTAGTTGATTGTTTATTACTAAATCTAATACTAGCAACTTTTCTTGATGCAGAATTTGGTTTTCTAGGCTTTTCAATTCTAATTTGTGTAACTATGGCTTTTCTTTGTGGTTTACCAATCATAATCTTATTATTCTTTTTAGAATGTTTCTTTGTTCTACCACGCTTTATTAATCTGTTAATTGTATACATAATTTTAATTGTTTTATATATTCTCTACAAAAAAACTCTTAATGAATCATAAAAACATACGCTCTACAGAACAATATGTAACTTTGCAAACAATGTTTAATAATACTGTTGTGATATTTCAAAACAATGCTGACATAAATCAGATTCATATTCAAACTAGATATTACTTAAAAGCATTAGAGCTTTTTAAACAAAATCAAGATATATCATTGTTAATTTTTGCCTTGCCTGGCATTATTATTAGAGAAGATATAGACAGCATTACTGATATATATAAACAAATTAAAAATATTATATGCACCCAATGGGATCAATATTATCCAAATCATTTAGATTATGAAGATTATTTATATCTTAGATTACAAGATATACGCAAACTAGATAAACTATCAATTATGTTAAGCGAATTAATATATCTAAACAAAGACGAACAAATCAATATTAATGTCATTATCAAAAGCAATGACGATACATTAAAAATATTAGCTAAAATTAGAGATGATAACTTACAAAGAATTAATACATTAATAAATATTATACTAAATTGTTTTAATAGTATAAATTTATTTATTAATAAGATAATGAATATTATTGATGATGAAGAAATAAAAAATTCTTACACTGAAAATACTATTACTATAAATTTATTAAATCAAATACTAAATTGTTTACAAGAATATTTTGACATAAAATCATCAAATGTAAATCCCAAGATTGAAAAAAAAGATCAGTCCAAAATAAATGAAGTAGATAACGTCAATTCACAAGTGCGGCATATAGTTAAACTTGTGAATTCTATACAATCTAGTTCTGATCAACACATGTTGATATTAGGTCTAAAATACATTGTACGCAATTTCGATATTAACAATAAGTTTATGATGACAAAAATGTTAAATGATGTAGACTATGCTAAAATAGTAAGTATTATTCTAGAAGATCATGACAACAATAAAAATTAAATTTTATTCTATAAATAGAAACTTATTATGTATAGAAATTTTAGGTATAAAGTTCGTTATTAAAAAAAATAATATAGCGATATTAACTAATATATTCAGTGGTATTGTTAATAAGTATTGTACCAGTAATCATGAAATTATTTTTGATGGTAATAGCATACTTTCAGATAAAATAAACTTTACAATCATTAATACGTTTTGTATTTTAAGAAATATCGAATTAAAATATAACTTAGTGAATAAATATATTCAAATAATTAAGAGAAATAAAAATTAAACAAGATGTCTGATTTACAAGAACAACAATCTTTATCAGTTTTAACAGTTGCATATAACAATACAAGACACTATATTAATAGTATATGTAAATTAACAGGAGAAAAATGGAATGGAGTTAGTAAATATCTTGCTAAACAAGGTGCAAGCATGCAAAACGCCATATCAGATAAGTTGCAAGATGTAACATCTAGCATGGTAGAATCTGGAAAAAATATGGCAGATGGATTAGTAAGTAATGCAGCTAGCTATTTAGGAGATAAATTAAATGATGCTGCTAAAAATATTCAACCGTTAAATCAGTTACAACAAACTGCAGAGCTAATTAATGATATAATACCAAATTACAAAGATATAATTTTAGAATCAATAGGAGATATACGTATCATTACTAAACAAATTAAATATATTACAAATGAAAAGAATGGTAACGAAATGTTTGCTGATATTATTGATACATTACAGAATAATAAAATCGATAAAATATTAAACAATATATTACAATTGTTACAAACTTTGCTAAAAAACAATAACACGACAAAGCTACAAGATTTAATTGGTACTATAGATGATTTAATAATTTTATCTGAAAAAGCCATATTAGTTATTGGGAAAGCACAACAGTTTTATAAAGGTCTTGAATTACACAGTACTCCAGTAACAACTAAATTTGAAAAATTAATTAGCAAAAATAAAAAATTAATTCAAAACTATATTAAAGAAACATCACAAGATTTATATGTGTTAAATAATATGAGACATATAAAAGCTGTTAAGGTGCATTTGAATAAATTATTTTGTAATAATATTGTCTTAAATTCCATAGTTGCAAATGATTTACGTATTTATTATAATCATCCAACTAACTGGAATACAATATTGCAATACGCAGAAACCTATACATCAAGTCAAGAAATGAAACGATTTCTAAAATTAAACGATGAAGAATATGACGACTATCTAATTCAATTAGGCGAAAAAATTACTAATATGCAATCTTTAATTGATGAAAAGACACAAATATTAAAAAAATTTCCTAATGAATTTAAAATAGCAAAACAAGATTTTGAATTATTAAATCAAAAGCATGAACAAGCAAGAAAACAAAGTGACATTAAAGAGCAAGCAATGAAAAAACAATTTCAAAAATGCTATAGTGCTGATACTGATTCTGCGTTCGCTAAAGCGCAACAGTACTTAAAGTTAGCAAAGTTTCTTACATCAGCATTATCTAATAAAATTTCAATTATAAATTTACAATCAATAATAAAATTAGTAATAACTGTAGCTTTATGGATATTTCGTGTATCATTAAATATGATAAAATATGTGCTAAAATTAGCTATTTATTTAATTACTTTAATAATTAAAGTAGTTGTATTTCCAATAATTATACTGATAGTAAATATATTAACTAAAATGATAACTGCACAAATTATGTTATTAATTGATATTATCTGTATTGGATATAATTTTTTATTGCCAATGCATATGATATTTCTATTGTCTAACTCAATTGGAAAATTAGTTACTATGTCATCTACAACAAGAAATCTTATAATTTCATCAACGGAAATTTAAACAACGAATAGCATAATGTTATATGAATTAAAAAACAATGTTAATCATAAAAACCTTACGAGAAACACAGAAAGCTGTTGGTAGTAATCTACCAACTAATGTATATAAATTAGAAGTAAGTTGTAAAGACACAAGCATTATGTTAAATGAATGTACATGTGGTCATATTTTTACAAGCATATTAAATAACCAAGCTATATTAATATCTGAAAAAAATATTAACGGAGAAGTTATAATGATGGATGATTATATGGAAAATAATCAAATTGCTAATCAAATAATGTCTTATAATTCCAGTATTGAAGACAATAAAATAGATATCATGATAAATCTAGAACAAGTTTCTAGATATTTAGATACACTAAATCTTGATAACGATAATGATTTAGGAGAATTAAAATTAATTGGAAAATGTTCTAATTTTATGATTCAAATTCCAGCAGGAAAACAAAAAACTGATGAAACAACACAAGTGTTCAAGTTATTACGTGGACAATATCAAATTTCTATTGGAGTATCTGATCTCGACTCCATGTTTAACTCATTAGAACGAATAATAAAATTGTATACTAGTGCAATTCAAGATCAAAAACAAATTGAATACGAAATGTTGAAAGTTGCAAAACAAATGCTGTTTATGCCAGAAAAATAATTTTATATTATAAACTGTTAGATCTTAATATTAAAATCTATGTAAAAGGTTAATGATGTTGTTAAACTCTCTAATATTTAAATATAAAAATTTTTATACAATGAAAAAGATAAATATTCTCATTGATAAAATTATAATTAACATAGATGATTATCAAAAATATCGTGATGATGAACTATATGAATTATATGAAAAACAAAGAATATTAATTTCTGATTATAAAAAATTACATAACATTGAATATGATTACAATAGTTCAATATTTTGTGAAACAGTGGTGATAGCAACGGCTATTATATGCATAATGGCTGAAAGATTAAGAAAAGAAGCTCCATTTAGAACACAAATACAAGGAGCTATGGCGCTAAATTTTTTAAAAGCTATTGAACTATCTACAGGTCAGGGCAAAACACTTACAGCTGTATTATCAGCAATCTATAGAGCTATGTGGTCAGACAAGATTCATATTGTTACAGCAAATGATTATCTGGCACAGAGAGATTATCAAGATATGTATCAGCTATATATTTTTTTTAAAATTAAAACTGGATACATATCTAAATGTTTAAAATATATTGATAAAATTGAGCAATATAAAAAACATGTAATTTATATATCTAATCATGAACTTGGATTCGATTATTTAAAATCCAATATGCAATATAGCGCAGATGAAGTAGCCATAGTAAATAAAGATTTCAAACATTTAATAATAGATGAAATGGATCTAATATTAATTGATAATGCTAGAATTCCAACAATTATTTCTTTCTCTATAAGTAATAATGAACAAATTTTTTACAAAACTGCATACAAAATAATAAATCAATTTAATGAAAATGATGTAACTATAGATTATAAAGACAAGAGCGTATTTATTAAATTAGAAAACATTAATAAGTTAGAAATTTTAATATGTCAATATTTTAAAATTGATATTTTAGAATTGTATAATAATGATAATATTAATATTTTCTTTTATATTGATCGTTGCTTACGAGCAAAATTCTTATTTAGACAAAATTTTGAATACATAGTTTCTAAATCAGAAATATTAGTAATTGACGAATACACAGGAAGAATAGCCAGCGATAGAAAATTTAGCATGGGTATACATCAAGCTATCGAAGCTAGTGAAAACCTAAAAATCAGTTTAGAAGGAATAAGTTCAAACTATATTACTACACAAAATATATACCGTAAATATAAGTATTTATCTGGTATGACTGGTACCATTATTACAGATCATCAAGAAATAGAAGTTATCTATAACACTCAAGTAATAAAAATTTCTAGTAGAAATAAAAATATGCATTTTTTACCAGACTTATTTTTTACATCTAAAGAATTAAAATACAAAGCTATAGCTTCGCAAGTTCAACAACTACAAATGAAAAAACAGCCAGTCTTAATCGGTACATCTAATATTCAAGAATCAGAAGAAATTGCTAAACATCTAAAACAATTTAATATTACTTTTGATATTTTAAATGCAAAATTTTTAGATATTGAAGCTAAAATTATTTCTAACACTGGAAAGCCTGGTAAAGTTACAATAGCTACTAGTCTTGCAGGAAGAGGAACAGACATTAAACTAGGCGGTAATATGAAACAAAATATTATTAAAGCAATAGAAAGATATAAAAGTTCTGTTGATCTTGATACTGTTGATAAGAATGTATTTAATAAAACAATTGATAAAATTAATCATGAAATAGAAATTGCATATAAAAAAGCTCAGCAACTTGTAATTGATAGAGGAGGTTTGTTTGTAATTATTTCACAAAAACAAGAAAATAGACGAATTGAATTACAATTTAAAGGAAGAGCTGGTAGAATTCAAGATCCAGGATGCACTCAGACATATGTTTCTTTAGAAGATGAAATATTTAAAATTAATAAAGTTAATATTAAAATATTATCAAATTTATTGTATGATCAAGAAGGAACTAGTAGTGTTCTGTTATCACATTTAACATCTAAACTTCAAAAACAACATGAGTTTAATATGTTTTACTCAAGAATTAATGTAATGAATCAAGATTATACACTAAGTAATGGTCGTGAAGTTTTTTTTAATTTAAGATCTTTAGTTCTGAATAATAAAATTGATTTGGTACAAACATCTATTAATACATTTAATAATTTATTACAAGATATTTCATTATCAGAAAGATCAGTTATATTTGATAAGTATGAATCATTAATTTCAGTAATTACTAATGATAACAATCTACCATCAATAGCACAAATATTAACAAAACAAATAAAACAAAGAGAAGAAGATGTTAAAATATTATTATACAGTATAGAACGAACATTAGTACAAAAATACTTAAAATTAATGGATGACAAATGGACTATATTTATTAATTCTAAGGAAACTAAAAAACGAATTATTGCATTACAAAGTAAAATAGATCATATACTTGATTATAACTATCATATATATAATCTTTTTACTGAAATAATGAAAGGCAACGAAATTGAAATTGCTAAGATAGCATACGAAGAAATTAATAAACACTTTTTTTAATCTTCAACTTAATTAATAATTATGTAAAATGAAGAAAACTATTACTGGAATAGTAAAACATTATTCAGGAGATCAGACATGTCGAATTGCGTATATATTGAACCGAGTAAATAAAAAGTATAAAAAAAATATTATTTATAAAAAACATCAAATTGCGCATAATAAAAATAATGAAGCAAAAATTGGTAATACTGTTATTATTGAAGAATGTAGACCAATTTCTAAAATAAAATCATTTTATATTAAAAAAATAATAAAATAAATACAATGGTTATGAAACAAACTACTGTTAAAGTTAGCGATAACAGTGGTGCAAAATATGCGATGTGCATAGGTTTGTATAAAAACAAAACAAAAGCACAAATAGGTGATATTATTCTAGTCAGTATACGTAAACTATACAAGAATTTAAAAGCAGGTAATGATATTAGTATTGGAAAAAAATATAAAGCAATTGTAATAAGAACAAGAAAGCACTTATCAAATGGATATCACAATTATTATTTTCTAGATAATGCTGTAGCATTAATTGATAATCAGAGTAATCCTATCGGGAATAGAATATTCGGATCAACATTAAGACTATATTGTAAAAGACAATTAAATCATAAAAAAATTATAAACATAACAGAAAAAGCTTTTTAACATGACAAAACTATTACGTTCGCAAAAGCGAAAATATTCTGGTAAATTGAATATTGATAAAGTACAATCTAGATTTATGGTAAATGACGTTGTCATTGTTATTAGTGGTAAATATAGGAATAAAATTTCTAAATTTCAAAAACAAATTGGTCAACATTGTTTTTTAGACGAATCACATAAAGATAAACCTTGTTTTAATAAAGCTAAACATAGAAATAAAATAGCTAATTTATCTATTAAAGTTCATGAATCAAATTTAATGCATTATGATGAAAAGAACCAAGTACGAAGTAAAGTAAAACATTATTATAAAATTGTTGAAAATAACGATACTAAGAAAAAGAATAAAATAAAAGTTAGGATCTTTAAAAAAACTGGTTTGGAACAAGAAATGACATTTGTTAAAAAATCATTATTACACAAAACTTCAGAAGAAGATTCACCAAATCAAACAAATATATTAGACAGTACTGAAAATTCAAATACATCCCAAGAGAATAGTAATCAAGAAAACAAGGAAGAATCCAAATCATCAGATAAAACTAATAGCGATCAAGAAAACAAGGAAGAATCCAAATCATCAGATAAAACTGACAAGCAATAAAACAAGAAAACAGATAAAAAATAATCAATAGAGTTGAAATAAATTGCATAATTATACAAATCACTATTCATGAAGCTGCAATTTATTAAATTTATATCATTTGTACAATCAAATAACATCAAAATATTCTTAAATACCTTTATTAAAAACATCGGCATGTTAAAGAGAGACATATCTCAAAATAGAAGTAGTACTAAAATATCTGGAGTATTTGATACAACCTGGAAATGCACTGATTTTCTAGTTAATAAAATTATAAAGCAAGATAAATTGCCATATAGAGTTGCTCGTTTAGAAGACATAGATGAACTACTATTCATACAGGATGATAACATTATACTATATGACTTAGAAGCAACAGATTTTAATCTATTAACTGCTTTTTTCATTAAAGAAAATAATGCCTATACATTATTATTAATAGACATTTCACATGCATTAGTAATATATATTGATAATGAAAATATTCACAAAGCATATTTTGGAAGTAGATTAAAACAACCATATTCTAGAAGTTGTAAAATATATTCTCAGATTATTAATTTAATTTTATTTAAATATGATAATTATCAAAAAAATGAAAATTCAAATACAACAAATAAATTATTTAGGCCCTTATATGAACTTTTATTTATACAACAGGGCTAAGTTGTATTTAAGCTGCGTTAGCAACTTTATGGCAATGCACAGCGTTGTTATCATTAACAACTCTAGAACTAGTCATTGAGATGTTATCGTTAACAGTACTTGGCTTACCATATACTCGATTGTTTGCACTTTTTGTTATAGGTCACAACCCTGAAAAAAAACCAGTTAACTTACAATATCAACATATATCCATCCCCTCTCTTCATGGAGATGCTGAGAATCCCACTCAGTTCTATTGTGAAGTATCAGATTTTATTTATTCCAATAGTACATTCATAATAAATATGAATATACATAAATATTATACTATAAAATATAAATTTTAAATAAAAAAAATTTAGAAATTAAAAATTACAATGACAGCATATCGAAATTATGCGTGTTATATTGATGTGTATAGTAAATAGTAAAATAAGACAAATAATTTATAACATTGTAAAATATCACTATAATGATCTCTTAAACTAATAATTGTTTTCAAATGTGATATGGAATTACACAGTCTTAATGTATGACAATAACATTGTTGATAATATAATCTTTTTGGATTTTTGCCATGTAAATCATAATTTAATAATGATTTAAAATGTTGCAAATCTAAATTATATATTGAAGATGTATATTGAAAATCCTTAACTAATATCAATATTAATACATTAAGAGCTTCATTTTCCCTTAAAAGCAATTCGTAATGTATATCTAATTTCTTTTTATTCGCTTCCTTTATCCTAGTAGTATATAAATTTTCATCAATAATTAAATTATCCAATACAGCATTTTCAGCATTACTGGTATAGATATCTATATCTTGATTAATAGATTTGTTTTTATGATCAAAATATTTTGATGATTTAAAAACGGGAAAACGAAACATAATAGAGTCATATACATCGTCATGCATTTCGTCACAACGAAACCATTTATCTACTTGAAATATACTACCATTATTTTCACTAAGATTATATGTAATACATATTAATAATACAGCTAAAATATAAATTGAAACTCCAATTAAAATATTCTTATAATTGTAATAAAAAGCGTCTAGTATTTCATTACTATCATATATGATTTTTTTATACGCAATAGATATATTTTGTTTTTCTACATCTAACATATCGTCATAAAAATATTTAGCAGTATCAAAATTTGTCATAGAAGTATATTTATTTTAAATCTTACAACGTATTGAGTAAATTTACGATATAATAAATTACTATTAATTATAAAAATGTTATCATATATAAATTCACGAAATATAAATCTTGACGATGAAGAAATAGATATGCCTAGCGTAGTAGACATATCTCATACACACAAGTTGGACTCTATTAATCAACAATGCAAAATCATTCAATTAACAGAATCTAGAAGAATACAATTAATTATATTCTTCATGATTTTATTAGCTATAGCACTATGTTTTCTATATTAAATAATGTCATATTCTATAATAACGAATCATATTTCATTCATTTGTTTTTCATACTTACAAACATATATTTTACATTGAATGTATGTTTGTAATATCTATTATGAAATAATGTTTAATATAAAAATAACTAACATAAACAATTATGTACGATACTCAAAAATCAAGTAGTGATTTTACACAAGAATCTCGTTACTATGAATGCAAATCATGCAAATTTATAAATGATAAAAGCAGATCACATAAGTTAATATTACAAAATAATTTGATTTATTCTTCTATAATACATGCTTTTATTATATTAAATTTAGTTATTGATTACGCTACTACAAAAAATCCTGATTTTTTTAATTTGTTATTATTTGTTTCAACTGATAGTATGGCATTAATTTCTTTTAACTATATTCTTAATTATAGTAATTTTGTTAAATATACAAAAAAAATACATGCAATAGAACAAGTATTTGATTTGCTATATAAGATAATTGTAGCTGCGTTAACTATATTAGGGTTAGCAAATTATGTACCAGTTTTACTAAATATCAATTCTAAAACATACTCTATACATTTCTTTCAAGCAAATGAAATTACACGCATTACCTATCTATCATGGTTACAACCATGTATATTACACTTGATCACTTTAACAGACAAATTTATAAGATGCGATAAAAAAGTAAAACAATTAGCAAAATCTCAATAAAATATATAAAACTAGAATTCAAATACTAATGACAAAATGTCGATTAATTTGTATTCTATTTAAAAGATTAAATATTAAAATATGGAAAGCAAAAACAAAGACTTATTAAAAGGCACAAATAAAGACTTATTAAAAGGAAAAGACTTGTCAAATGTTGACAATATGGTATGTATTGGTACTATTGGTCATGTAGATCATGGTAAAACTAGTCTAACATCAGCAATTACAAAAGTATTAGGTTCATTTATGTCTTATGACAGCATAGATGATGGTAAAGAAGAAAAAGCTCGTGGTATTACTATTGTAGCTAAACATGTATTGTATAAAACTAAATCTAGATCATACACTCATGTAGACTGCCCAGGTCATGCTGATTATATTAAAAATATGATCGTAGGTTCATCACAATTAGATATTGCTATTTTAGTAGTATCTGTTACAGATGGTCCTATGCCACAAACAAGAGAACATCTAAACTTAATTAGTAGTATTGGTGTACCTAGCGTTGTAGTATTTTTCAATAAAGCAGATTTAATAGAAGATAAAGAATATATTTTGATGATCATAGAAGAAACTATGGAATTAGTAGAAAAATATAACTATAAAAACGCTCCATACGTAGTAGGTTCAGCAGTAATTGCAAAAGATGATGAGGAACACTTATTAAACTCAGAAGGACAATTAGTTGATTCTAAAAATAAATTAGTCGATAAAGATGATAAAGCACAAATGGGTCTTCCTGTAGTAAAGGAATTAATGGATATAGTAGATAGTTTAGGAATTAGACAAAGAGAGTTGGATAAACCATTTTTAATGCAAGTTGAAGATGTAGTATCAATTACAGGACGTGGTACTGTAGCAACAGGTAGAGTTATTCGTGGAATTTTAAAAGTAGGACAAGAAATAGAAATTATTGGTAATATTAAAAATAAAATTAAAACTACAGTTACTTCTATTGAAATGTTCAAAAAACAATATCCAAGTACGCAAGCTGGTCATGATACTGGTTTATTATTAAGAGGATTAGATAGAAAACACATTACACGTGGTTGTATGTTAGCTCAATTAGGAAGTATTAAATCAATTAGCATTATTCAAGCATTAATTTATGTAAACTCTAAGGAGGAACAAGGTAGATCTAGAGGTTTTCGTACAACATATAAACCTCAATTCTTTTTCAGATCATCTGATGTAACAGGTAAATTTATTAGCTTTGAAAATGATCTAGAAATTATCAATCCTGGAGAATATGCAAAAGTAACAATTCAATTAGAAAGAGAACAAGCCATTGAACAAGAAGACAAATTCATTATTAGAGAAAGTGGTATTACTGTTGCAGTAGGTACTGTTACTTCTATTGATGTAAAAGAGTAAATCGATATTTTTAGTATAATAAAAAATTTATTATACCTAGAAAATTTAAAAAGGATTATAGTATAATGGCAATACTTCAGTCTCCAAAACTGACATTACGGGTTCAAATCCTGTTAATCCTGTTCTGTAAAGTAAATTCATGCTTTCATTATATAAAAACTATGATTAATATATATGATTATAAATTTCCTACTATAAAAAAAATTATTCACAATATATTTTATACATTATGTATTTTTATATTATGCACATCTATTGTATTAGAGAGTAATAATATTTACAAATTTATATTTTAAATATGAGCGAAATGAATAGTATAAAAAAGCCATTATTTTTATGGTATGTACTTAGTGTTAATGTGCAAAACATAAGCTTAATTTTAGAGAGTATTGAAAATTTAAAAACAAAAAGAATTAAACAAGTAATAAATTTATCTGACATATTTGAATCTTCTAAGATAAAAAGTAGAGTAATATTTATTCATGCATATTTAACAAATAAATTAAAGCAAGCAATTCTAGAAATTAATGGTATTCGTTTTTTCATGCCCAACAACAATTCTCCTTATGTATGTAATGATTTAGACGGTTTCCTAAAATATCATTTCAAGAAAAACAAAATTGCTGAAATAAAGGAAAAATACTTACATAAACACGAAATTAATAAAGGTTATCATACAAAGATAAATATATACCCAGTTCAAAATACACAAACTATAAATAGTAATTATAAAATTGGTGATATAATATTAATTAATAATGGTATCTTTAAAAATAGTTGTGGAATTATACACTCAATTAAAGAAAGAGAACTAAATGTAGAAATACAAATGGAAAATAGTAGTGCCAATATCTATACCGTGGTAAATATTTACGATACAGAATTAATAAAAAAATAAAGTTATGAGTAATATTGCACGTCCTAAGCTTATAATACATACTAAGGAACTAATCCCACAAAGTAAAGAAAAAGGAAAAAAGGTAGTTGATGATAGAGTACAAAAGCTAAATACTATACTTGGTCCTAGAGGTATTAGAACTGATGAATTATTAAAAAAGTTTGATGCATTAACTATTGATTATGAAAATGGTACGCCATTACCAGTTTATCTATATATAATAGTTGATCAAAAAGGAAGATCAGTTGAGTATAGTTTCACTATTGGAATGCCATCAACATCATTTATTGTTAAGAGGAAGTTAAAACTAGAAAAATTAGCTAAATCACCTGATTTAAAAAAAGCTATTTTTGTAGCAGATAAAAAATTTGTAGAAGAAGTTATACAAGAAAAAACTAAATTATATACATCAGAATTTAATTATGATCGATTATTCAAATGTCTAATTGGATCATTATTAAGTTTTGGTATTAAATATCAAGATACAAACTCAGTAAAAAATATAATAAAATAAGTATAAAATGTCAAAACAAGATAAGCTAAACAGTAAAATTCAAGAATTAATGACAGATTTTTTTAAAACATATCATAAAGATAATAGTAATTTAAAAATCGATGCTGTTAATTTGTCTTTTAAAATATCATATCAAATTAAAGGTAAATCAAAATTCATGCAAAACATGATCTGCCCATTACCACATGCGGGTCATAATAAAATAACAAACTTAAAAACAATTGTAGCGAAAGATCTGTTACAACAAGTTGATGCAGAAGATAAAAATATTGTAATTTTAGAAGATTTAGACAAGCAAAAAATTAAAAAACTATACAATATAGCTATTGTAGATAATAATAAAATTAATAAATCATATAAGAGTATTTTAGTAAAAAAATCTATATTAGATAGTAAGCTAAATACACAAGAAATGATAAATTTATATAATCAAATTAAACAAGATAAATGCACAAAACTTATGCAAACAAACAATACTATCTCATGCAAAATAGGAAACTTAACACAGGGAATAGAAGAGATGCAACAGAATCTATCTGCAGTTATAAAATATTTACAACAAAAAAGTATTTTTATTAAAACTGTTAGTTTGATGTTACATGGAAATAAAAAAATGAAAATTAATATTTAAATAATACAATGATTAATAAAATCAATACTATAAAAAATAAATCTAAAATTAAGAAATATTATGACAATATGGTTAATACAAGTAAATATATAATTGTAGAATCACCAAATTTAAATTCTATTGATACATTACAATTTAGGAAAAAAATTATTAAAGAAGAATTCACTATAAAAATGATATTAAAAAGATTGTTACATAAGTTATATATAGGTTCAAGAAAACGTAATGAAAAAACTATGTTTAAAAATAACGTTTATATGGTTACAGCTAAAAATAATAATTCTAATTATAAATTATTATGTAAAATTATGAAATTCTATAAAATGAAAATTGTTGGGATAGTAAATGATAATAAATTAATATCAGATTGTCAAATTTATATTGAATGTCAATTTGATATAAAAATTTTACATTCCTTTTTAGTTAAACTATTATTGTTGCCAATACTGGTATTGGATAGTATAAAAAATAAGTTACTATGTAAATAAAACATAAGTAATAATGAACAACAAAACATTGCTGGAAGAGATAAAAAAATTAAATCTTGAACAATTAGCTAATTTCTGTACAGAGATATCTAAAATATATGGATATTCAAGTATTAAAGATTTTTTAGAATCTACTAGTACACAAGGTGGTAAAGCTTCAGATGACGCAGAAGAAGAGAAGCCTAAGTCAAAAATATGTGACTTAGTATTAGTTGAATTTGATAAAGCACAAAGAACTAGCGTTATACGTAAAATTAAAGATGAAATTAAAGATTGTACTTCTATGAAAGCTAAAGAATTATCAGAACAATTACCATTGACTATTTTCTATGGTGTGTTACAAGCAGACGCTGATGAAATAATCAAACAATGGCTTAAAATAGGAGCAAAATTAATAAAAAAATAAAATTATTTTATAATTTTCACTCTAGCAATTAATTTAAATATAATTTTTGTATAATTTTTTGTTAATAGTACATAAATAGTAAAACTCATTACTTCTATATACAACAAAACGCTTAAGTCATAAAGAATATTTCTATCTATAATTTCTGAATAGTATTGAATAATATCATAGAAATAACTTTTCTTATTTAATACATCAATTATATTGGTGGAATCATCTAATAATATTACGTGATTGCTTATTATATTGCAGCTTTGTATACGTATTAATTTTTGTAATATTTGATACTTTACAAGCATATCATCTTCACAAAATTGCTTTGATGTATGTTTGTAATAATATGATAAAGATGAATATGAACTAATAAAATCATAAATATTAGAAATAATTATAAATGATAGCAAAATTAATATAAATTTCACATTAATATCAATATTCAAAAAAGAATACAATATCAATAATGTTTTAGTATGACAAACGTATCTAAAATAAATATATATTTCTGCCATATCGCATAAAACATTTTTTGCTTTATGTCCAACAAATAAAAAAACCATTATTAGAATACATGCAATACAAAAATTTAAACATAGAATCATTAATGTAGTAAACGCAATAACAGGAAGACTATCATAAATAATACCATATAAAAATTTGTAATCTATACATATAGAATTAACATAATTTATGCTGGGTATAAATAAATAAATTTTATTTAAAACGTATATAAAAAAAATTAATAAGTATATAAATATTGTTGAAATGCTACAAATACTTAATATGAAACACAAAATATCAACTAGTTTCATTTTTTATTGAAAGTATAATCTATCTTCATGATAAATAAGGAGACGACAGGATTCGAACCTGCGGTATTTAACATACAATAATTTAGCAAACTATCGCTTTCAGCCACTCAGCCACATCTCCATGTAATATTAAAGTCTTTTGCTTTATTTATACATTCTTTTTAATAATTTAATACATAGATATGTCAAATATAATTAAAGTAACAATGTTATCAAGACGCTTGTTTTTTATTACGCAAATAGCACAAATTAAAGATATTGATAAAATATATTCAATATCATCATTAAAAGAACCTGCTATACAAGATGCATGTGATTTTAATTTTATCATTTTTAAAGACCCGATCTTTAATTTATCAATTTATAAAAACTATGGAATAATGAATCAAATTATATGTGCTAGAAATGATTGTATATATACACCTAGTAATTATGGCAATGAAATACTACCAACAAAAAAACTAAACACTGTTTTATATAGTAAAAAAACAATTTTACTAAATGCAAACAACACACCAAAAGATTTAAATAATCATATTATACGAAATTTAGATTTACTAAAAAAATTCTTCGATGAAGTGAGCACGTCTTTTCCGGATAAAAATCAATTAGAATATAATGCATTTAAGCAAATGAATGATATAATTGATATTCAATATAAAATCCATCAAGATGCAAATATATTTAAAGCTGAAAAAAACAAATTATATATTAAAATTACATTATATTCATTTCTATTACTAGATATGTTTACAAGATTTAATCAAGCTACATTAAATATCACCAGTATACAATTTAAAGATAAATTTAAACCATTAATTAAAAAGATGCAGATTTTATTGCACAATAAAATTCAATTAAATGAAGATGTTAGCGTATACAGTAATCAATTAGGACCGGTACAATATATAAATAAAAAAAGTAATAGTTTGTTTATGAAAATGCATCTGATTAAGGACATTGCTATAGTATTAGCTCAACAATCAGCAAAATCTTTATTAATATACAAAATTGATATACTAACAAAAATAACATTTTTTATAACAGTAATAATGTGTTCTATATTTATTTTCGTAATATCAATTATTAACTTCATTTTAGCATTTATTTTTATATTTACCAAAACAAAGTTTATTGATTATATATGTAGTTTAACTTTAAATTACATAAAATAATATATAACTAATTAACAAAAAATAAATGATATATATACTAATAAATGACATTTATATCATTAATTATGCGTACTATTTTTATCATAATATCAATTATTAACTTTATTTTAATATTTATTTTTATATTCGATAAAGCGAAAATTATTAATTATATATATAATTTAATTTTAAATAGCATATAATTTAAAATTAATATCATAATTGCAGCGTTAATTTTAAATTAAAATTATTTAAAATGAAGCTAAAAATTAAATTACTTTTTGATAAAAAATCAAAAATACATCTAACTACAATTGATCAATCATTAATTAATATTAATATTACATTAACTGATGATTTTTTTGATAACGTACAAATTGCCAAGCAACTATGTAATAAATTTATATTGTCAAATATATTTGATAATTTGAAAACTATAGAATTGAGTGTTTCAGATTTAAATCAAAATCATAAAACTGATGCTGCATTAATGTTGCACAATGTATTAAATATAGCATCTAAACAACGTTTAAGTAATGTAGATTTTAACACTATTGGATTAGAACAATTTCAAGATACAGTAGATAATAAATTATTTACTCAATTATTAGATCAATATATTAAAATGTTGTTTACAACATCCAACACTATGAATCCAGTAACATGGAGCAAATACATTATTGATACATGTAAATCAATGATCACTGATAAAGGTAAACATTGTTTAGTAAAAGAAATTATAGCTGATCCGAAACAACTTCCATTAATACATAGTGTAGGAAAAGGAAGTCAATTTAGTCCTAGATTAATAGTATGTGGTTTTGGAGTTTCTACAGAAGATGAACTAAAAAATCAAAAATTTAATTATTGTTTCATAGGTAAAGGTGTAACATTTGATACTGGTGGATATTGTATTAAAGGTGGAATACATATGTTAGATATGTCTATTGATAAAAGCGGATCTGTATTAGGATTTTTCACGGCATTATATAATTACTTAGCTTTTGACATAAAAACTGTTTTTGTAACTCCTATTGTAGAAAATTGCGTAAGTAATAATGCTTATTTCCCAGGAGAAATCATTACTAGTGCATTAGGTGTAAAAGTAAATATAAAGAATACAGACGCTGAAGGAAGATTAATTTTAGCAGATGCTATAGAATATGCTGTATCTAACTTTAGATTTAAATATTGTTTTCAATTCGCTACATTGACAGGTGCAGCTGCTGTATGTGTTGGAAGTGGAAGAACAGTATTTTTAACTAAGGATAATGATTTAAATAATGATATAGTTGCTACTCATTTAATATCAGGTGAACAGGTTCATAGATTACCAAACGATAAGTACTTTTTAAATTCATTTAAAAGTAATATAAGACATCAAGATGTAATTGATAATTTAGGAGTTGAAAGGGAAGCTGGTACAATTATTGCTGGTATGTTTACAGAACACTTTTATGACAATGCTCATTCAAAATTGAACAAGCTAAATAAACCTAGCTTCTGTCATTTTGATATAGCGCCATTAATAACACTAGATTACTTTAAAAACAACATATCTTATAGCTACAATTTATTATTCATATCTAAATTATGTAGATTTCAAAATGGAAAAATATAGATTTCAAAATGGAAAATAAGATTTTTTTATCTATTAATAGCATACATAATTTTACTAAAATACAACAATTTTTAATAGATGTATTAATAAAAAAATATTCAAAGAAAAGAACATTGATATTATTGGATAATTCTCCAAGTTTTTTTACAAATATTAAAGCTACATTATGGCATTATAGTGGTTATTCATATCCTCATTTAAATTCAGATGATGGATTAGCAGATCAATCTTCAGTTGTAACTTCACAAGATTTTTCATATCTTGTTAAGAACGCATCTAAATTTGATAATTTTATTGTATTATATGCTTCAATTAATGCAGATCACATCACAAAGATTCAAAATAAAGAAATCTTTATTATGCATAATAAAGATTATATTGATACATTAAAAGCATCTTTATTGAATAAAAATATTATTTCTCAAAACTATGATACATTGCATAGTAAACACAATAAAAAAGAAGAAGAATATAAAGAATTAGAATCTAAAAATAAAAACATAGAAAATAAAACACCTACATTTAAATTAGATAATAAAGACTCATGTATGAAAAAAATAATAAATAATGAATGTTTAAACAATAAATCCAGTGATAAAATATTCAAAACTAAACTCATGAATCAAGACATTAATGCGAACATAAATATGCAAAATAAAGAGAAAGAAAATAAAATTAACGCAGAAAGACCACAGCGTATACATTATCCTGATAGAATTTTATTCATTATAAAACCAAGAGTATTAAAGACTAGACAAGAACAATATCTTTTATGTAGAATATCAGAACAAGGATTTTTAATATTGAGATATATAAGAAGAAAACTATCTAAAGAATTTTGGTTGGATTTTTATCAAAATATTAAAGATGAACCTTATTATGAAGATTATTGTAATTATTTAAGTAAAGATTATGTAATATTAGTTATTTTATATAACAAAATGACTGACAATAGAATGGATAATAGAATGGATGATTACGGTGATACAATAAAAACACATACATTGTATACTAAAATAAGAAACATCATTGGAGTAACCGATCCAAAGAAATGTGAACCACATCAACTTAGACGACAATTTGGTATAGATTTACAAGATAATGGAATGCATGCGTCAGAATCATATGAGTGTTATTCATATGAAATGGATGTTCTATTTAAACATAAAGTATATGTATAAAATTACTTTATTTAATAAAATAAGTTATTAAATTAAAGTGTGTTTTATATAAAATATTTTTTATATAAAATTATTCAAATTTTTAAAAATTAAAAGATAGCGAAAAACGGGATTCGAACTCGTACTAAAGCTTAGGCAAAGCTTAATTCTACCATTAAACTATTTTCGCAAAAAACAATTGCTAATAAGTGTGAAAGGAGTGGGATTCGAACCCACGTATGACATCACGTCAGATAGATCTACAGTCTATTGCTATTGTCCACTCAGCCACCCTTCCATGTTTAGTATTAGGCAATATTTTTATTATTGTAACATAAATATTAGGCAATAATTATCCAAGTATAATTAAAAAATTAATAAATCTTATATTATTTATTTAATATAATTTTATTATTTTTCACTTATTAAATATATAATAATTATAAATAGAAATCTAGCACATCAATGACAGAGAAATATGAAGATAAATTAAGTTTTAACAAGCTCGTAGATAGTAAAGAACCTAGTTTGTATAAACAAAACATGTTATATTTGAAACATGAAAATGAAATTTTTGATGCAGAAGTCTTTGGTATTAAACACATATACAATAGTACCCAAATAATAGTTATGTTAATTGTGTCTATGTGTTTGATTTTCATATTTCCATATGAAAGTATTATAAGAGTGTATTAATAAAATAAATTTAATATAAAATAAATTTAATAAAAAAATAGAATGAATTTAATAAAACAATACACAAAATAGTATTGTTTTATTTAAAAAAAATGATTTGTAGAAATTTGAAGAAATAATTTAATAAAAAATTATCTTAGTTATATAAAAAAATGTTTATAGCAAAGAAAGAAGAGCTATTAGTATTGGTTAGCTCAAACTATCACTAGTCTTTCACTTCCAACCTATCAACGTCATAGTCTCTGACAGCTCTGTTAAATAATAATCTTGGGAAGAACTTCCTACTTAGATGCTTTCAGTAGTTATTTCTGCTTGTTTAGCTACCCGGCGATGCTCTTAACAGAACAACCGGTACACCAGAGACAAGCTATTGTAGGTCCTCTCGTACTATACACTAACTCCCTCATTATTTACACGCCCATAGCAGATAGGAACCGACCTGTCTCACGACAAAACTCATCTATTTTCATAGTGTTTGGACTATATCTTCATCCCATAATTATTAATTATGGGAGATTTGCGTTTATATTATAGTACACAGTGCGTACTATATATCTTCAAATAATATCTTTTTAATTGTTTATATTATTTTCCAGTCTCTACGGCGCGTACATATTATTAAACTCTAATATGTACTTGCCTCGGTATTATCATATTATAATTTTCATTATAACTTAGACTCCACCGATATAGCAAATTTATTTTTATTTATATTACTATAAATGACCGTCAACGTTAATGACAAATCGAATTCCTAATTTTATATTTTTTTCTCTTTTCGTAGACAGAAAATTTATTTTCTTCGTTAATTCAGTTAAGTGATTATTAAATTATTCATTTAATAAAAACCGGGTATTTTATATCGGTCTGAACCCAGCTCGCGTATCACTTTAATCGGCGAACAGACGAACCCTTGGAACCTGCTACAGCTCCAGGATGTGATAAGCCGACACCGAGGTACCAAACCTCCTCATCGATGTGATCTCTTAGAGGAGATTAGCCTGTTATCCCTAACGTACCTTTTATCCGTTGAGCTATGGCCTTACCATTAAGAACCATAGGATCATTATAACCAACTTTCGTTCCTGTTCGACATGTATGTCTCACAGTCAGGCAAGCATATACTATTACGCTCGAAACTTGCTTACTACACAAGTTGAACTTACCTTTGTGCTTCTCCGTTACTCTTTGGGAGAATGCCGCCCCAGCAAAACTACCTCTCATGCACTGTCTTTGTACCAGCTTCATGGTATCAAATTAGGTCGAGAAATAAGTATAGGAAATATCTCACTGGTGATTTAGTAACAACCAAAATCGTTACATCAATATCTCTTCCCTATTCTGCGTATACTTATGTCTCAACCAATACAAAATCATAGTAAAGGTGTAAGGGACTTTCCGTCTAACTACGGGTACTCCGCATTTGCACGGAGAGTTAAATTTCACTAAGTTAATGTTAAAGACAGTGGGAAAGTCGTTAAACCATTCATGCAGGTCACAAATTACGTGACAATGAACTTCGCTACCTTAGGACGATTATAGTTATCGCCGCCGTTTATTCTGGCTTATAGTAAGAGCTATTCACAATTACTTTTAACCTTAGAACACCGGGCAGGTCTCAGACTCTATACGTCATCTTTCGATTTTGCAGAGTCCTATGTTTTTGATAAACAGTCGCTATCCCCTATTGTGTGCCCCTTTCAACTAGTTGCCTAGCCAAAAGGCTTCTTTATCCATACGTTACAGAAGAATTTTGCCGAATTCCTTTAACATTATTATCTTAACGCCTGAGCACATTATGCCCGCCCACCTGTGTCGGTTTATAATACGACTATAATTGTAATAGTTTTTCCAGTGTAAGATCAAATAGCATGACATAGTTTTATAGTCATACATTCATCACCTACAATCGTTATTACATAGTACAGGAATATTAACCTGTTTTTTCATCGGATACAGTTTTCACTCTCTCCTTAGATATCGACTAACCCTGATACGTTTATCTGTCATCAGGAAATCTTGGGCTTACGGCGAATATGGTTTTCACATATTTTATAGTTACTTATACCAACATAATCACTTCTGATACCTCCAAAGTTTCTCACAAATACTTCTTCACAGGCTTACAGAACGCTCCGCTACCAATGTATTAAATTTAATACATTTCTCAAATTCGGTATACTATTTTAATCCCTCTACATTTTCGAAACCATATAACATATATCAATGAGCTTTTACGCTTTCTTTAAAAGATGGCTGCTTCCAAGCCTACTTTTTGATTGTCTAAGAAATATGACATTCTTTCTACTTAATAGTAATTTGGGGACCTTATTTTGAGATCTGGCCTCTTTGCCTCTCGACTACTGACCTTCTCGCCCGCAGTCCGTCTGTTATGATACATCAACTAAATATTCTGAGTTTATCTAGAATCCACGTTTTTTCAAACCAAATTCAAATCAGTGCTTTACCCTTTAGAGATAATTTCATAACGCATTACCAAAATAATTTTCGCGGAGAACCAGCTATATGTAAGTTTGTTTAGCCTTTCACTCCTATTCACAAGTCATCCCAGAGTATTGCAACACTCACGGGTTCGGCCCTCCATTCAGATATTATCTGAGACTTCAGCCTGCTCATAAATAGCTCACTTACTTTCGGGTCTAATCCATATGACTTGCGCTCATTTAAAGCTCGCTTTCACTTCGCCTCCGCTCTATATTAGAGCTTAAGCTTGCCATATAAATTAAGTTGTTGGCTCCTTATGCAAAAGGTACGATACAACGTAACATTGCACGCCGTACCTTTTTGTTAGTATTCTAGTTTCATGTATTTTCATTGTGTTACTCACACACTATTTCACCTTTCCCTCACGGTACTTTTCACTATTGATCATTAAGTAATATTTAGACTTAGATGATGGATCACCTATCTTCAACGCCATGTTTGAGGCGCCTACTTAGTCCATAACAAGATAAATTTCATACACACGACTATCACGTTCTTTGGTTTGACCTTTCCATATCAATTATATTATTTAGCTCATTACGTTAACATGCCTAAGCACGTTAGTCTGTTTCGCTTTCACTCGCCGCTACTCACGAAATCTCATATTTGATTTCTTTTCCTTTGGTTACTAAGATGTTTCAGTTCACCAAGTTTGCCTTCTAATACTATTTTATTCATATTAGAATATTGTATAAAACAATAAGTTTCCTTATTCGGAGATGTACGAATCTACGTTTCCTCATCGTACATTATCGCATTTTAGCGTCCTTCGTCGCTTCTTAATGTCTAGGAATCCACTAGATACCTTTCCGTTTCAAATGCTATAAACACTTTTTATATAACCTATTGAAATTATATGCTAAAAAAATGTGGAATACAACCATTTTATTGCACAAAAAAAATAAATACTTGCAAAACGATAACTTTTCAATGAAAAATATATAGCAAAATTTTATATTAAAGAAATTAATTAAATGTATATAAATTAATATAATATATATATATAGCAAAATTTTTATATTGCAAAATAATTTAATAAAGTAACAATTTTTCTAATAGCGTGTGAAATATCTTCATCATTATTACATATTTCAAATCTATAATATTCAATAAAAAATCCATATATATTATATTCTAAGAACAATATCCTTTCATAAAGATGAATTACATCATCAACACTAAAATGCGCTTTCTCAGATTCATCATTACGATTTAGTACATTATCTATATCTGTTTTTATATGAACAGAAATTAATTTTGTATTAGAGTAGCTAGAGTGTGAGAAGTTATCTAAACGTCTTAAATTATGACGAAAAAAATATAAACTTTTTTTTATATTTAAAGATTTATTAAATGCAAGATTATTATATATAAATTGATCTCCAAATGTTAATGTATAATCTTGCTGTGCATGTTTAATAAAATGAAAATAATAATCAAAAAATAATCTATTTAATTTATCTTGCGCTATATCACGAGAATTGTGCTTTAAAATATATTCAATATTAGCTTTATTTTCAATAAATAATATTGATTTATATTTGCTTTTTTTTTCATTAAATATTCTAAATACCTCATTGCACAATGTAGTTTTTCCAGAATTATATAAACCAGAAAATGCAATTATATTACGTACAATATTTTTATCTGATTTTTTACTCTGATTAGCTATCCTATTAACGGTGTATTCATAACTTGGATCGTTAAACCCTAAATCATTAAATAATAAATTGTTGTGATTTTTAATTTGTTTACAAAACAAAATCTCTTTTAACATTTTTCATTTAATTTATCATAATTACCAATTATATAAATTACAATATAATTAAATAAAGTGCATCTATAGTTTAATGGAGAAAATGTCAATTTGCGGTGTTGAAGAGTAATAGTTCGATTCTATTTGGATGCTTACAAATTCATTTATTAAATATAATGTTTTCAAAAATTTTAATATATTATTATAATAAAATAAATATTATAATTACGAATTATGAATTCACCTAACACAACAGTACAAGATAATAGACAAGAAGATAATAGACAAGAAAACAAAAAATCTAATTCTAAACAAGCTAAAGAAAAGCAAAATAAAGATAAACAAAATTTAGAACTTACCAAACAAAAAAAAGACAAGCAAAACTCTAAAATTTCTGAAGAGAAAGGTACAAAAGATGAAGTTGTTGACGAAGGTTTAGAAGCAATAAAAACTCTTATTGATTTCTTTGGAATAAAAATTAACATTACCAAGAATAAGTTTTCTAAAGAAGAACTATATAGCTTAATGAAAGCAATGAAAAATTCTTCTCAAAGTAAATATTTAATATTTAGTTCATTGTTAATGTATTTAGTGCAATTGTCACAGAAACATAATAATAAAATACCTAACGACGTATTAGAAACTTTAGTTAAACAAGGTTGTACTGAAGATACTCTAGGCGCTTTGTATATAAATATTATTCAAAATGCTATTATTGCAGATGTAAAAAATAGCTTGGATCATAAAAAGATATTCCAACTAGCAAAATCAAAAACTGACTTTAATAACAATGATTTGAATACTGGTAAGAATAAAGGTAGAAAATACATTATTTTTATGAGTCAAATAATCTCAACAGAAGAAGGAAAAATAAACAAAATTAAACAATTAATTAAAGAAGGTAAAACTGAAGAAATTGATGAATTAATACAAGATAATTCTACAAGTATGTTAGTAAGTGATTTGGTAGCTAGATTAAGTAAACATAATGCTGACTTATATCAAGCTGCTGAAAATGCTCCTATTAATACATATGTTCTATGCCCATCCGAATTAGAAGGTGTTCAACATACAGTAGTATTCAAAGTTTTAAATAAAGAAGAGGTAACCTATAAAGAACTTTATGCTGAAATATCAGCATTGCATCAAGCATACATAGAAGTAGAAACAACTCAAATAATGCAAAGATTGATCGCAAATACTCTTACTGGATTATTTGGAGCTAAAGCAGAACAAGTATAAAACATATATAAGTAATGATGAAAATATATTTGCAAGAGAATTATAAAAACAATATAGATCATTATATCAAAATATTAAAGAAAAAACTTTCTTTTGAAGGCGTAATTGATACATATAAAAGACAACAAAGATTTATGCCTAAATGCAAAAAGAAACAACTAAAAAGACAAAGAAAGCATCTTTTTCTCAGACATTTAAATAGAGAATCAAGATAATTTTATTAATTTCTATGATTTATAAACAACATAGACCTCCAACAATAAAAATATTAAACATAATCAAATCAGTTATTTATAAAGATTTTATACATATTTATAAAGGCAATAATAATAAAGTACTAGATTTATTCTGTGGTGATTGTAACTTTGTTATGCATCTAAAACAATACATTGAACTTGATTATGTTGTTGGAGTAGAAACTAAATTACATCTAGTTAAAAAAGCACAAAACAAATTGAACAATATTAATCTTAAAGGTAAGATTTTTAATGTTGATGCATTCAAGTTTAGATTCAATATGCAATTTGATTTTATTTTTATTGATCCACCATTTCAATTTAACATGTGTTCTAAAATATTGAAGACTATTAGAAATAGAAATTTTATACATGAAAAAACATTAATAATATTAAGAAATTTGGCAAAACATGAAATAAATTTAGATGAGAACTTTTTTATAATCAAAAAAAACATTACTATTGGACAAAATCAAATTATATTTTTAAATAAATTTTGATTTCTAATTTTGGGATCTAGTTTAATGGCAAAATTCATGACTCTGACTCATGTTATCTAGGTTCGATTCCTAGGTTCCCAGTTTATTTATATATATTAAAAATGAATAATAATTTACAACAAAAATACCTCGCAGCTATCAAACTAGATAGTCAGTTGGAAAACAATATACTACATAAAAATAACATCAATATCGATAAGTTAATTGATAACTTTGAAAATTTAAATAATACTCAAGTTCATACATATGGTAGAATAATACAACATAGAAATAGTAAAATGTTTTTAATTATAAGAAATAATGGTTGTGATATACAATGTTATTTAAGTAAAGAAGAAAAATATAATTATATAAAAACTATATTAACTACTGGTGATGTCATCAAATTATCTGGAAAATACAAATTAAGTACTACTGAAGAAAAAACTATTTTCATAGATGCTATTTCAATTATTGCAAAATGTTTACAGTCTATACCTGATCAATATTATATGCAAAATAAACAAAAAAAATATCAAATTGAAAATAGAACATTATGCTTAACATTTCAGAAAAAAACTTTTAATCTAATATCTATTCGTTTTAACGTAATAAAAAAAATCAGAGAATTTTTATATAAATGCGATTTTTTAGAGGGTGATACACCTACTCTGTGTAAAATAGCTGGAGGTGCTTCTGCAACCCCATTTACTACAAAATATTTAGTTCAAAAACAAGATTATAGTTTACGTATAGCACCTGAATTATATCTAAAACGACTAATTATATCAGGATTTCCTAAAATATTCGAAATATGTCACAATTTTCGAAATGAAGGAGTATCAGTTTTGCATAATCCTGAGTTTACTATGTTAGAAGCATACGAGATTGGAATTAAATTACCAGATGTAATAGAAAATGTTTTCAACTTAATTGAACACATTACAAAATTTCTAAATGAAAAATATAAGTATAATTTAACAGTTAATTTCTCAAGAAATTCAATTAAATTCTACGATATAATAAATAAACTTATACCAAATGCTAATGAACTAACACTTTTACAATTAATAGATTTAGCAGAGTCTAAATTTAATATTCATTATGAAAATAAAGAGGAAATTAAAATCATTGAAGAAGTATATGATGATATTATATCAAAATTTTATATACCAAAATATCATCCAGATATTATTGTATTAACACATCATCCTAAAGCAATATCTCCATTATCCAAATGCATAGACGATGTTGCTTTAAGGTTTGAAATTTACTATAAAGGTATTGAAATTGCTGATGGATATGAAGAAAATAACAATTCTGAAATACAAACAAGCACTTTCGAACAACAAGAAAAAATTTATAATAGAAAATCAGATTATACATTTTGTAAAGACTTATCTTTAGGAATGATGCAAACATGTGGATATGGAATTGGAATAGATAGATTATTAAAGATATTGTTAGAATTATCTAATATTCGTGAAGCAATTCCTTTTACTGAATAAACAAAATTTTATAAAATAAAAATATAAATAATTTAAAGCATATATTAAATAATCCTATATAAAATACTAATGTTACACACTTGAATAAAGTAGCATATAAAATTGCATTATATAAGAAAATAATTCTTGTGCTTCTCAATATTAAGCTGATTAAAAAATATAAAAAAAAATTTGCACTATATATACCACATAAAATATTTATTAAAGATACTGGAACTAATGGTAGAAATATTTTTGTTAACAATGTTTTTAATAAAATCGTTTCATTAGGAATAATAACATTGGCAAACAATGATGATAAAATAATATTTATATAATATAACATTACATCGCTAAAAAAATATCCTATTGTATAAGCCATTATTGTACCTATTAAACTTGGTATTATATATAATTTTATAGAAGTTTTTAAAAAAGTTATAAATTCATGTTTTTTATGTTTTTGCAAATAATAAAGTAATGTCAACTCTGCATTTAAGGGTAACATTATTATAGCGTCCAACATAGATAATGCAAATACTATTATATAATTCATTTTAAAAAATATTAGAATATAACAAAATACACATAAAAATATGACAGCGCCAAAAAAACGTAGATCGTTAACTAGAGTAAGAAGAAGAAGAGCAGGAGTTTTTAGTAATTTAAAGCTTTTGAACATTAATAATATCGTGATTTGTAATACTTGTAAAAATCCAAGAGTATCATATAGATATTGTTGCATTAATAAATAAGTAGATATTATTGCATTGATAAATGATTTGTGATTTAATTTAATAACTTCAAACTACAACGAGTTGTATTTATCAGGGAGTAATCAGCAGTAATTCTACTCGCTGTAGTTGTGGAGCATTTACAAGCTAATATAGTTTAAAACAGTTTAAAACTAATTATTTAATCAATTTTTCTTTAAATTATTATTATTATCTTCCACACTTATTTTTACATTTTTTACGATTTTGTTTAAGGTTTAATTTTAAATCGTTATTATTATCTTCTGCATCTAATTTATCATCCTTATTCTTTTTTAATCGATTTTTTATCAAATTAGATGTTTTAGACCATAATAAAGCTACATAATATCTAGTTAATACACCTAATATAAAAGCAATAAATATACTAAGAACATAACTATGTTTATCTGCTGGAATATCTGAAAAAACATCATTTATTATATTATTAAAAAATTGATATCTAGTTAATTTAGAATAATTATTATTTTCTATAATTCCATCATTATTAAGTGTATGCTTATATATCACAATTAGTTTATTATTTTATCATAGTAACAGATTTTTAACAACATTCAAAACATATGCTAAACACATTGTTGTTGACAATATCATAATAATTAAAAACATTATATTATATAATGAAATGTTTAATGCTATTAAGCATGCAATATTTGATAGACGTGTTGATGTGGAAATATTAGTATCATTAATTCAAAATAGACCATCAATAGTATTTTTGAGATTAAAAAATCTTCTTGATTCAATTAGGGATATTCAATTATTTTCCATGAATGATTATATAGGAAACTTAACAATAAAAGTTATTAAAATTCCTGATACTGTTGAAACTAACATTCCATATAATAAAGTTTTTTTGACAAAATACATAGTCAATCACAGTAAATATATTCTTACTGATAATTACAGTATGATTAGTACAAGTAATTTTACACCTGAATATTTTAACGGATCAGCTGGAGTTAGTATCAATACAAATGATTCAATGATTTTAAAACAATTGAATCAACACTTTGCATCATTTTGGAATTGCCATCTTACACTTCAAATGTAAAACCTAAATAACAAAAGTTTGGAAAACATGTTTCACAGTACTACCATTATTGTATGGAGGATTTGACCACACAAAATGAGTTTTTTTAGAATTATTATTAAATGTAAAATAAGTATGTAAATTTAAAGTTTCATTCCATAAATCATCTGTTAATAGCATATCTCTTTTTGTAGTTTTTATATCTTTTTGGTCAAAATAGAAAAAATACACTTCTGTGGTACCAAGAAATATAGCCTTAAAAGTAACATTAGCATTTTTAATATGTAATTCGATGGTTTTTTTCTGTCCTAGTATTTTCAAATCAACAAGCATATCATTGGAATGAATTTTTTTAAAATACAATGAAAAACTTGGAATTTTTTCTTCAGTAACAACTTCTTCTCCTGCATATAAATTATGTTTTTTCAATGTATTTAGCAGATTTGGAAAACTATCAAATGATCTAGTAAGTATAGTTGCTGCTGAACCGTGATATGTTCTTTCATATGTACAAGCTTGTAATCCACATGTTATTTTGTTGAATAATTGTCCAGTAAAAAAAAATAACTTATTCCATATTTCAGAAGATTTCTTATTACATACAAAACATAAATTATTACATATTGACATACGTTTTCTACATGATATAGTAAGATGATCTTCACTGTAATCTCGAAATTCACAAGTATGTACGTTTTCTAATAAGTCATTAATAAAATTTTTTATATTGCTGTATGGCACAATAGGAATATTTTTTTGAGAAATCGGTTGTCCTGTTACCACCGTATGTCCTTCCATATTTAATTGTGCTAAAGCGCTAGAACCATATATATTCTCAATTCCATTATCTAATAGTAACATTTTTTTATTATAACACTAATATATAATACGTTTGTCATATTGTATAAAAAAAATTATAATATAATTATGATAACTTTATTTTAATCTGTATAAAAATGTCTTATAAAAAAAAACAAAAAAAAATTGCAGTTTATAGTGAAAAAGGTGGAGTTGGTAAAACTACCATAATTACAAGTATTGCATACAAGATTTGTAATATAGAGAATGCAATATTTTTAGATGCAGATTCATCATCGCAATCTCTAAGTGATGTATTGAAGTTTTATCAACTTAATCCTAAAATTATTTACAGAGACAACATTTGCGTATTACCATTTTTATCTGAAATACATAATAATACAGAGTTTTTCTTTGTTGACTTAGCTGGTAGAGAAGCGTCATTAACAGAAATAGAATATTTTAAATATTTAGATTTAATTATTGTACCTATACCTCCTATTTATAGTAATTACAGTACACCAATACATACAATTGAAAAGATGTTAAAAAATGATATTAATCCATCTCAAATACTTGTATTGATTAATAACATGTGGCCAAGTGATAATGTAGATGAAAAATTATTAACAGAATTTTATAACTGTTTAGATGCTATGAAAACAAAATACAATGTTTATTACTTCAGGACTGGTTTATCATTTAGCAGCAATTTAAACAAACATAAGAATTGTATTAAGACAAAATCTAAATACATGCAAGATATTATAAAATTATCAGAATATATTAAAACAATAGTAATAAAATAAAATGATTAAAATAAATCAAACTATTGAATCGAAAACAACGGTAAAATATTTTTTACAAAAAAACAGAGTAAAACAGAAAATTAGCATAAATGATCTCAATGTTGCTAAAATTCATTTTTTATCTAATCAATTACCAGTGAAAAAAATACGCATTGAAATTATATCTACACAATATATTATAGATATACTTGATAAAAATACTCATAATATTGATATAGCATTATTAGCAATTATTATGGATCTAGTACAAAAAAAAGAATATGATTTAATATCTAAAAATCAATTAAATCAAAAATTTGATATAAAAATAACTAAATTTGTAAATAAAAAAATATATTCTATGATATGTGACATACTTCCAGACGACAAAAGATCTGAAATACTTTTAAATTTAGGTTCACTATTTCATTATTATTATACTATCAGACAATAAAATATTTAAAATCTAATTAAAATACAACTAAATATACATCTAATGAATCGTAGAAAATATAAATATAAAGTAGATAGAAAATTGTTGATAAATGTTACGGAGCATCCAAAGTCTTCATTTAATAAACGTCCAACAAAACCTGGAATGCATGCTAAAAAAATGTATTCAAAAACATATCATGGTGAACTTTTATTTAATAAACAAAAGCTATTATCATACTATAGTAATCTAAAAGATTATCAACTGAAAAATATTATTAAAAAAGCTATCTGTTATTACAACTATAAAAGTAGAATAATATATAATTTAGAATCAAGATTAGATGTAATTTTATATAGATCTGGTTGCGTATTATCTATGAGACAAGCTAGACAAATAATAAATCATAAGAAGGTTACTATAATACAAGATAATAAATCCAATGTAACAAATATTACATCATATAAAATCAAATCCAATGTAATTATTAAATTTAAAAAAGAAACCCACAAATTGCTAGTAGATATTCAAAAAAATAATACTAGAAAAATACCAAAACATATTATATTTGATTCACAAAATGTATTAGATATACATGTGCAATATGATTTAATTCCAAATACTGAAAATGATATTGAGATAAATAATATTAGTATTGAAAATATTATTTCATACTATAAATTATAAATTAAAAATATTGATTATCTCGTATGATACAATATTATTTAAATTATGTTTTTTGCATCAAAAATATTGAATATACAAGAAAACTTAATCAAAATACTTATTTCTTATAAAGAGAATTATTGTTATGAAATTATTAATTATAAAGGAGACATTGAGCAGATCACCAATAAGTATTTTTATATAACACAAACTTCAATTTATACTAACTTACAGATCAATTTTCAACATTACACTGACTTAATTGACGATATAAAAAAACATATAAATGTACTATCTAAACAAAATAGAAAAATTAGAGTATATATTGATTATTTTGGAGTAAATTTTGGTAAAGTTGTACATAATGGACATTTAAGATCATTAATATATGGTCATATTTTAAAAAAAATCTATCAATCATTAGGATTTACTGTTATTACTGATACTCACTTTGGAGACAGTAATATACATATTTTAAAATATTGTGTGTATTTTAAAAAAAAAGAAACAAGTATTAGCGAATTAGATAATATTTCAATTTCAGAATTAAATAATATTTATATTGAAATGAATAAACAAAAAATTGATATTTTAGATGATCAATCACAAGAAATTTTAAAAAATTTAAAAATTCAAGGTACATATGAACATCAAATTAAAAATATCATTACTATTCACAGTATTAAATATATATTACAAATTCTAAATATATTAGATATAGAACACACGCACTATTTTACTGAATCAAAATACTACTCTTTATGTAATTATTTAATTGATTTTTTTTTAACTACTGGACAATTTACATATAATAAAGATAATAAAATTGTTACAAATAACAATATAGTTGTTACTACAAGTAAAGGAGATTATTTGTATGCTATGATAGATATTGCAACTATAATAGAAAGAAGTCTCTACAAAATAGACAGAATATGCTATGTGGTAGATAAACGACAAGAAAAATATTTTCTAACATTATTTGATTTTATTAAAAAAGAAATTCCATCTGATATTACTTTATGTCATATTAAATATGGATATGTATATGATTTAAATAATGAAATTATGAGTAGTAGACATAAGTGCTATAACATACTAGATATAATAAACTCTTTATTACAAAAAGGATACTCTAACAAAGAAATAAAACTAGGATGCATTTTTTATGAAATTAGACACAGAATACAATCTGATTATTTGTTTATAGAAAGAATATTTTTACAGTCCATTGAAGAAGCTAAAAAGTTTATCAATATAGTTAATAAAATAATTAAATATAAAGATAAAAATAAATATTCTGAAAAAAATACATTGACGAATATTGAAAAAAATATTCTAGTACGTCTAGTACAATTATATGAAATGTCTTATCAAACCATTGAAGATAACAACTTAGATAAAATTAGTTTAGTATTACTTGAATTAAAAAACAGTATATTAAAAATAGATTTACCTAACTTAAGTGATATTTTTTATAATTTATTCTCTTATTCTTCAAATATCATCGATATATTATTGACAAGGATGACTTAAATAAATATTTTTATAAAAAACAACTTGTCTACTAATATAAAATTAATTCTTACAAGTATCAATTCAATTGTAAGTCTTAGCATATTAAGTTTATACTTAATAAAATTATTTTTCAACTATAATATTAAATCTGAATTAATTGTAATTCGTGATTTATTTACTATATCAAAAATAAGAAAATCTTTACACTATATAACTAAAATACCATATATATTATATATACATTCTATTAGTGGATCTAGTGTTATTTTGATATTTAGTAATACTATCAAAAATATGGTAGAAATACACATATTAACTTTTTATATTTCAATGTTAATATTTCTTATAATTGGTACTTTGATAAGATATCAATTATTAAATAATTTAGATTCAAATGATAATTCAAAACAAAATACAAGTAAGAGCAATAAATACAATACTTATATTTATTTATTCTCTTTATTACCCAGCATGTTTGATTCCACTGCATTTAGAAGAGTTGGAGATGTATTTATAGATATAACAAATATAAATATAAGCCCAACATTGTTAACAACAATAATTATTGTATTATGTTTTGCGGCATGCATATTAATGAGAAAAGTAATAAAATTATTAAGTTATTTTTTCTTATTACTTTTTTCTATAAGTATTATCGGAACAGTATTATTTGCTCCAGGTCTATTTTTAAATATATATACATATCCAAATAATACATTTAGTTTGATGGCAGTATACAATGCAATAGTTTTTGCAAATATGATTACAATATGTAGTTTGGATTTATTCTGCATTTGTTTAGAAAAAACTATTGTAAACCATAAGAAAAACATTATTAAAATACCACAATCACAAACTAAAGAATACTATATGGTTACTAGCATTGTAATTACAATTTTATGTGCTATATGGGTATTTACATTTTTGAATCTATATGATATGTCAATAATTCCACATACATTAGCATTTATATTGATGAAGTTGATTCAATTAATGTTTATAATGACATCATTAATACAGCTATATATGTTAACAGATATGATATTTTTATACAAAACTGTTATATCTGCATTACCTATAATAACATTATTATTATGTAATATTTTTTGGAGTTCAAAAGTATGTTTCATTACCTTATTGATGTATAGTATTAGCCAACTTGTTTCTTGTATCAATTTAAATACTTCATCTAGTGTGAAAGAAATAGAAAAAAATAAACATTAAATAATTTCTATTTCAACATTATCATATACTGTTGAAATAGTATTGATGTTTTTATTTTCTTTATGTAAAGAATAAAATAATATTTTATTTATATTGCTAATATAAGACAATATGCTTATAGTGTTAGATTTATAACATGGAATAATATATTTATATTCATTATTCTGATGTATGCAAATAATATTCATTTGTATATTAGATTTATATCCAAATTTTTTATACAAATCATCAGATACTAATTTATAATCTTTAACATCGTATATATATACATCTCCACTAGGCAATATAGCTCTTAACGTAATAATATATTCTATAGGTATTGATCCTAGATTCTTTTCTGTAAATTGAGAATTTTTGGTCATTCTAGAGCCTAGTCCACCTTGTCCACCATTAATAATATATTGTTGATTGTTTTTATCAATAATGATTTTTTTATTATTTACAAATAACAACTCGGTGCACATTGTAACTAAAAAAATTAAATCTTTTCCGTTTTTACCATCTTTCGTACCATGCTTTCCATCATGACCATTTTCAGCACTAATTTTGTTAACAATAATATCATTATTGATTAATAATTGATTGTGATATTGAAAAATAACTCTGCCACCATTTCCACCATTACCACCATGATATATTATAGATTGGCGATCTCCAAGACTTATTGATTTTGATCCATTACCACCCTTACCACCTCTAACCTTAATATTTGTATATAATAGGTTATACATATGCTATCTAGTAGGATTTACAGAAATAAATACATTACCGTGTTTAGTTAAAAATTGGACAAATCCTACAATGTAACTATGTATAGTATGATCATTACCAAAATATACATTATTACCTAGTTTATATTTCTGTCCTCTTTGACGAATTATAATTTGTCCAGGTTTAATAGATTGTAAATTATTAATTTTGACACCCAATCTTCTTCCAGCGCTATCTCTACCATTTTTACTACTACCACCAACTTTTTTGGTAGCCATCATCATCATCATCATCATATTATTTAATCTATTACTTTAAAATATCCTATTAATTGTTTATAACCTTTACGCTTAATACAACCTTTTCTACGTTTTGATCTAATCATATTTATTTTATTTTTAATAATTTTGATTAGTTGTATTTTTAATTTTGGCATTTTTTCATCATTTATGACTTTTGAAGAATTTTCATCTATATAATTTTCTTTATCAATATTTAGAAAATCATTTAGTTGCAAATGCTTTGGTATCTCTTTTACTATAAATGTATTGTATTTACCAGTTTTAGCGCTTCTGTTTGCTAAAAATGTTCTTGAAAATAATCTAATTAACAGCATTTTTATCAATTATATAATATATAACTAAATATGTATTGCAATATTACATACATTAGAGAAAAATTTTTGATAGATTCTCGTCAAATCAACACAGAAAAAAATAACAATGAAGCTTTAGAGTTCGTTAAAAGTGAAATTGTTAAATATATTGAGTTACATGGATACTATAATGCAAGAATTAAAATTATGTACAATGTAAAAAAACCACAATACAAAAAATTTATCGTAAGTGGTTGCCATAAAACTAAATTAAATAAAATTATTTTATGTAATATTAATGTAGGAAATACATATGATTTAAAAAATATAACTAGAGAGATAAATTATCAATTCCAAGATGTAAACTTAGATCAAAGCACTATAGACAATATAACTGTTAAAATTAACGAAAAGTTACATGAAAATGTACTTATAGTAAAAGATTTAAAGATTGTATTAACACAAGAAGATAATAAAACTAATATAACATATTACGTACATTTAGATGAAGCTAGCACTAATTATAAGTTAACTATAAATAATGATATTGATATATTTAAACACAAATTAGATAAAGATATAAATAATATATATAAATATTTTATATTAGAAGAAGATAGAAGTTATTCAAACTTACATGATAAATTATCTAAGTATATGATTCAATATTCTTTCTTAAAAAAAATTCAAATATATGTTTCTGAAAATGACAATAAACAAATTTTAGATATAAGATGTAACCTAAGTATTTTGGCACATTTTATGTTAAAAAATTCACATTTTTTCTTTTTCGATGAGGTAGATAATAAATTTACTAATGTTCCTATTATCACTGCAGATTTTAACTTTATAAATAAACTATATCTTAGAATATGGTATTCATATGGTAATAAAATACAAGGAATTAATGCAAGGTTAAAAGCTGATTTAGGATATAGGAAAATATTATATTTTGGACTTAATTTTTATCCATCATTATTTCTTAATTCATCTGAAGTAAACATTGTACTTAAAACAACACATTTAATAAATAAAATAAACTTTATTGCTAGATTAAATCTTAGATATTTTATGTTCATTAAAAAAATACATATTAGCTCAATTTTAGGTTGTAATATTAATAATTTTAAATTAATAGCTCAAATATATGAAATTCGTCAACCAAATTTATATGCTTTAGGTATCGAAGCAGCATATAGAAAATTTTTAAATATACAGAGCATGGTTTTATTTATAGGATTACATAATATTATTAGAGTAACTCAATTACAAAAATTTCAATCTTTTTACTATCCTGTAATTCAATTAGATATTAGTACGAAAAAAATAAAATATATTTTGAACATAATGATAGATAATAATGAGCCAAATACCGGTTTAATACAAAATGTTTTTATGGAATTTTCAGCGCTATATAAAATAAATTCTTATATAAAATTTGGTATAAAGCTATTATATTCACAAAAAGATAAAAAAATGAAATATATGCCATTGTTGCAAATAATATATAATTAAATAGAAGTTTACAGTTTGTAGTTTTATTGAATGGAGACGATCGGAATCGGACCGACGACTTCCTGAGTGCAAAACAGGTATTCTACCACTAAATTACATCCCCAATTTTATTGTATATTGTAAATAAAAAAATTATTTATTAACAATATACAATAAAAATTAATATATGAAACATATAGTAATAAAAATTGTAAAAATAAAACGGTTTTAAAAAGTAAACATAATGATGTTTAAATTAAATATAAATTAACATTCCATACTATAATATATTATAACTTTATAATTAATAATTACAAAGTTATAACTACTAGTAATAATTATTATTATTTACTAAAATCTACATTTATATATTATTAAATGTATAAATTATACAACATACCACAAGTATACTGACATTTTCTTGAAAAGCAAATTTTCTATTACACCTTTAATTAAAGTTATGTTGCAAGATAGCCAAGAAACTAGAGGAGCTTTTTTAGTCGGATCAGAAGTAAGCCGTGTAAAAGCTACAACGCCAAATAAACACAAATTAAATGGTTCTAAAACACCAAAAAGAAATTCACATGAGGATCCTAGTAGCCATATAAATAGTAGTGAAGCTAAAGAAAAACGTGAAAATTTAAATAATGAAACAAATAAATGTTCAAGTAACCCAAAGCATGGACTTTCAAATGGCACAACAAAAGAATCAAGAAGTAATGCTCCAATTCTTACAATTAAAAATGATTTAAGTGTACCAAAAGATGCTACTTCAAATACTACAATGCCAACTGCCAAAAGAAATGTTATATCTGATAAACCAGTTGCTTCTAAAAGATTAGTTGTAACCTCTAGACCAGTTAAAAGAGATGTCGTATTTAATAAACCAATTACTGTTGTAAAAGATATTATGTCAATTATTGATGAAAGCGAATCAGAAAAATATTTAAACAAGATGCGTAAAATGATGGAAGATAAAGCAGATGCAAATTATAGATCACCAACTGAATTACAAATTAAGTTAAATGCAGTTAAAACTGAAAAAGAAAAAGCTATTATAAGAAAACAACAAATGCTTAAAGAAAAAGCACTTAAAGAAAAAGAACTTATGGCAGAAGCGCTTAGAAAACAATCTGAAATGAATGATGCTGATCTACTGCATGAAAAACAAAAATCATTCTTTAACAAAGTTAAATATTTCTTTAATAAGTATATTCTGCTAAAAACACAAGAAATAACAACAACAGCAACAACAATTGAAGCTATTCAATCTAGTGAATTAGAGTCTGTTTTGCAAAATAATCCTACAGAGCAAGAAAGAGAAAAACTATTATTAAAACATAAAAGTAATAGACGAAAAGCTAGTTCTATGATTAATCGAACACTAGATACACTTCCATGCATAAAAGATCTTAGCGATAAAGAGACTAAGAAACTTGCTGTATTAAATGTTCTTTATGGTAGTTTTCAATCAGAATATTTTGAATATGCTAGAAGATTTCGAAATTATTATAGTAATGTAAATATTGGAAAACGTTTGGCAAAAAATCTAAAGCATTCTCGTTACATGGATAAACCTGGAATGGAAAACCTAATAAATGTAGTATTGTTAGAGGGTAATAAAAAAAATGTTGATGAACTTGTAGATTTAGTTTTAAAGGCACATAAGGCTGATAGTTTAGATCCACAAAATAACATCGATAAAGAGATTATCATTCTTTTGAAATTATTATCACATTATGAATCTACTAAATATCCTGTTATTCCAGGTGAAAAAAGAGAAAGAAATATCTTAGGTGAACAACTAGCTATACTTACTCTTATTCCACAAATAAATAATGTACAAGAAGACATATACAAAAAAGCACAATACTTAGGAGATTATAATAGATTTATGAGGAAAAGAGATGGTGAGAAGAGCAGCGATAGTCCTGATCTATCTCTCAGCGATAGTCCTGATCTATCTCTAATGTTGCCACTTGAAATTGATAAATATGAAAACGAACATATCGATTTCACACATGAAAATTATGTAATAGAAAAATTGCAAAATATACTAACACCTATAATAAGTAAAAGAAAATTAGTAAAATACATAAACTCTACTGATGACTTAATTAATGATTCATATAAATCTTCAAAATATATAAATACTTCTAAAACAGCAAAATATATTGTTGTTCAAGTTCCACAAGATTCAGAAACTCCATTAGTTACTCCATTGAGCATAGAAGGTTTTACTCCAATATCAATTATATGTAATGTAGACAAAAGAAATAAACAACGTTTAGTTTCTGCAAACTTAATAAGCAGCAATCCAAATGAAAAGTCTATTAGCGTATTAGCTAATGAAAAAAGATTCTTTGTTGATGATATCAACAATTATTATGCGAAAAGAACAAAAGGAGAAGCAAAAGATTCTCCAGAAACAAGCAGATCCAAGCATCGATTCAGTAAAGCAGAATTCTTAGAAAAAACACAAGACATAGCAACAATAATTGTGTATAAGAAAACAACAAAATTAAACACTGACAAGGAAGTATTAAATACATTTAATGATCAGGATATTCGAACAAGAAAACTATTAGATGATCAAATAACTAAAAATGAAGAGATGTATGATTAGTTATAGATGCTAATAATACAAGTCTTATTAAAGCTAATTAAAATACAAACATTATTGAAACAAGTTAAAATAAAACTTATTACTAAGTTTTTACATCAATAATTATAATTATAAGATCTATAATCCAAACTTAAAAATTTTAAAACTTTTCTACAATCAATGCATTTGAATATTTCAATTAGATCTTTTCTTGTAATACAATTAACAGCAGACTTTATTTCTTCATCAGATAATTTGAAATAATCAATCTCAACAATTTTATCCAATCTAAGCCTATACTCTTCATCACTCATATTTCCTGCATGATACTGATTTAATGCAGCAATTTCAGAAATACTATAATAATATAGAATAAATTCTCTATATATTTCTACTGCAAATCTCCATTTTTCATCATGCATCATCATAGAACTTCCTCTTAAATTTTTATTGTTTTTATAAAAATTAAGCAAAAGCGCTAATGACAATAACAACTTCATTGTAGGTATTGAATGTACACCAGCATTTGAAAATTGACTTAATTTCTCTGATAATCTAATTATTACGCTAGTTTTTCTAGGTTCCTCAGAAGCAACTTCTGTAATTTTAGCTAACCAGTTTCTTAAAACTTCACAATTTGAGTCTATGTCTAATGATGATCCTTTTTTTATAAGTTCAAATGGAATATAAATATCTAGTGAGTCAAATAGTTTACATAACTGTGTTAAATCCATATCCTTTATTTCTTTCAAATTAGCAAAGGGATTATTTGATGTTGGTTTATGTTTAGCATGTTTATAAGCACATCCTATGATCCTAGTTAATACTTTCCATTGTATTTTGCAAGCTGCATATGTTTGGTTTATACTATATACTAGAAGATCCTGAATATAGATTAACTTTAATTTTTCTAATAAGTTCAGTTACATTTACGTCACGCCGTGAATAACATTTAGATAATTAGATAAAATTGATTCTAAATATTTCTTTTTTTCTTCATTTAAATATGTAGTATAAAAGCTTATACTATCATCAGAAACATTCTCAACATTTACTTCATTGTCATCTGCTTTATTGTATTTGTTTTCTTTATCATTTTCACTATCTAATTCTGTTGTCATACTTCCGTAATCAACATCTACACCAATATCTACTTTGTGTTTATTTTCATTCTCTAAGTCTGTTTTAATACTTCCATAATCAATATTATTATCTACATCGAGATCTACATCAATATCTACTTTATTTTTATTCTCTAATTCTAATTTTAAAATTTCTTCTTTTATAGATTCTTCATTTGTTGTAGTACCAATATCTACGTTTTCTATATATTCCTTATGCATATTACATTCATCATCATATGTTTCAAATGAGTATTTAAGATATGGTTTACCTTCTACTTGTTCATTTGGTAATGAATAGCAAATCTCAGAGAAAACTACATGTGGCATAACAACAACATGAAATGAAGCAACAGTGTTGTCGTCAATTCGCAAAACAACTTCATCATTTTGTGATAAAACTTGTTTTTTAAATTTATCATATTCTACACTGGGCGTGTTAATATCAGTTGATTTATTGATATCTCTAGGTCTTCCTATTTTGCTTTTTTCTTTACTATGTGTAGATGTATTAGTATCAGTTTGTATTACAATTTCTTTTGTATTTTTTTCATTATTAGATTTAAAAAAACATAATTCTGACAATACTGAAATCATTTTGCTACTTCCAAGATCTAGTGATATATGACGATTTATTTTAGTATTTTCACTCATTATGGTATAATATATGAATATTTTTTGTTACTTACATTATACTCATACAACGATCTACTATTTGATTATGTCCTATAGAAAATAACTTTAGAGTATTATTGATTTTATCAGCGCTAAACTTAAACCCAAGTACAGACAAAATGTATATAATAACTACTAGCATGGTAATGATTAATAAAAAAGCAATAGAAGATAAAATTATTATTACGTTAGAATACATTATATTCCATATAAATTTTATGTTCATATTTTTAAAATATGGAATTAAAAAAGATAAATTATAGTATTGCTGACGATTTGTATGATATGAAAAATTATTTTCCAATGCATCATGTATATTTTTAATAGATGTTCTAACAATCATGGCAGAATTCAATACCCTATCAAAAATTTTAATATTATTATCTATAATTTCACTATCAAAAGCGGCATCTAATGATTCCTTGGTAGTCTTCATTTTTAATAAAATACTTCTACTACTTAATGCATTGGTATAATTGAAATCATATGAATGTCTTAATACTTTCAAAACATTACGTAATTGACTTTGATGTTCTGTAGAAATTTTTTTAGAAAAAAGTAAAAAATAACCAAGTTTTGTATATAATGAATTATCTAATAATTCACTTGTTATAACAATTTCTGAAAAATCCATTAAGTTACATATAATTGGTTTTTTACCTTCTTTTGCTAAGAAATACCCAATCAAATCAGTATTGTATTTCTCAACTGTGTTCATAGTGCTTTTTATTGTTGTTATTAATTCATCCGGTATTGCAAACATTATAGACATTTTAAAATCTTCTGGTATGTTTAGTGGTGTTTGACAATTAAAAGAATTATTTTGCATGTCATTAATTTGTTTATCAAATATGCTTAAGATTGAAAATGATAAAACATTTTCAACAAGATCTCTTCTATCTTTTTCTTTTAAGTAAATAAAGTGTGGCATAAATTAGAATTTATTGTAATTTTAATCTATTTATTGCAAAAATAATACATAAATATTGCAGCAGTAATAAATAAAGGCTTGACTTTGATTAAAAAAAACCATAAAATCTAAATAGTTATATATGAAAGTAGGAGTTTGATCCTGGCTCAGAGTGAACGTTAGTGGTATACATAACACATGCAAGTCGAACGAGATATGCAAATATCTAGTGGCGTACGGGTGAGTAATAAATAGGTAACTTACTTTACGGATGTTGATAATTGAAATAACTTTCTTGTAAACAACAATAGTTTAGTTTTCTTTTAAGAGAAGACTAATAAAGTAATTAGACTAGCCGTGAAATAGGCTTATTGTAGATTAGGTAGTTGGTGAGGTAATGGCTCACCAAGCCCATGATCTATAGCTATCCTTAGAGGGTAAATGGCCACACTAGAATTGAAATAAGGTCTAGTTTCCTACGGGAAGCAGCAGTGAGGAATATTGGACAATGTGGGAAACCATGATCCAGTAATACCACGTGAGTGATGAAGGCATTAATTTGTCGTAAAACTCTTTTATAATTTAGGATAATGACCAAATTATGAATAAGTGCCGGCTAACTTCGTGCCAGCAACCGCGGTAAGACGAAGGGCACAAACGTTACTCGATTTTAATGGGTTTAAAGGGTGCGTAGGTTTTTGTAAAAGTTTGGTATATTGATATAGCTCAACTAAGGAAATGTATCAAAGACTGTACAAATTGAGATTAATGGAAGTTAATGGAATTTCTAGTGTAGAGGTGAAATTCGTAGATATTAGAAGGAACACCAGGGGCGAAGGCGGTTAGCTATTTTAATCTGACACTGAGGCACGAAAGCGTGGGTAGTAAAAAGGATTAGAGACCCTTGTAATCCACGCCCTAAAAGATGAGTATTTGATGTTGTAAAATCTTTGATTTTATGAATGTCTAAGCAAAAGCAATAAATACTCCACCTGAGTAGTACGATCGCAAGATTAAAACTCAAAGGAATTGACGGGAGCTCGCACAAGTGGTGGAGCATGTGGTTTAATACGATGGTCCTCGAACAATCTTACCAACCCTTGACATGTACTTGACAGGATAAGCAATTATCTCTTCTGCAAAGACAATTACACAGGTGTTGCATGGCCGTTTTCAGTTCGTGTCGTGAGACGTATGATTCAGTTCTATAACGAACGAAACCCCTAATCCTTGTTGCTAATCTAATTTTAGATGCACTCTAGGATTGTACTTATTTATGTTATGCATAAATATGATAATTGGGACAACAACAGGTCTTCATGGCCCTTATGGGTTGGGCTACACACGTGCTACAATGGTAGCTACAATAAGATGCGAAAAGGCGACTTGGAGCAAATCTAATAAAAGCTATCTCAGTCCAGATTGCTTTCTGCAACTCGAAAGCATGAAGTCGGAATCACTAGTAATCGTGAATCAGCAATGTCACGGTGAATACGTTATCGAGCTCTGTACACACCGCCCATCAAGCTATGGAAGTTATGCTTATTTGAAAATAATTTGATATTATCTAGGATAGGAGTAATGACACTAGTTAAGTTGTAACAAGGTAAGCGTAGGTGAACCTGCGGTTTAGACATTATACAAAAAAAAACAAACCAAAAATTATAAAAATTAATAACATATATAACTTCAATTCTTTAAAATACTTTACATTCTTTAAAATACTTATACTTGTATTTTTAAAATTTCACTATTTCACTATTTCACTTTTTTATTCAACTATATTTTTCTAAATTTTTTAACGCTTTAAATAAAAATTTAATTATTTATTTAATTAATTATTTATTTAATTATTTAATTTAGGTTTAACATTAGTAACTACATGAATACCAATATTAAAATCTAATGGGAATACACCACTATTAGAGAAACCTATATCTAATGATAATATAATTTTTATATTACCATTATTAATCTTTGCTATAGGTAAACTATATAAAGTAGTACATCCTGCTTGAAAATAATTAGAAAAATACATCTTTTCAGATTGAGATTTAGAAATTCCAGTTTTCATTCCATATCCTGCATAAAATGAATAATAGATCATTTTAAAATTTTCACTAATTAAATTAATATACTGTTGTTTTAAAGACAAATTAAAAAATACAGATAATTCATTCTTATCACAATACTTAATACATAACGAAACTCTATCATGTATATATAAATTTAATAAACATTCAAATTTATATAACATAAAAAAGATCGCTGGATTAACACTAAATTTTAATAATGATCTATATGATTGATTTATACTAGTTTTTTGCCAATCATTATACTTTTCGATAATATCATTATTTTCTTTTATGCTAATATTTTCAGCAATAGTAGGAAATTTATACACTTTTATAAATAAAAAAACATTTCATTCAAATAATGTTAATAACTATACATAAATATATTTTTCATATTACTTATTTCAATATACAAGCAATATGTTTAAATGGAAAACATGAAAACACAATAGAATATATATTATATAAAAATATATTATTATATTGGAATAACATAAATTATATATGGTTCTGTTCTAGGACTGATAAATATGTAATGGCTTTACAACAGTATTGTGTAATCCAATCATATTCATATATTTTAAAAACAAGATTTCACAATATACAACAACAATTAAATGAATCATTGATGAAAGATAAAATTATTATTAATAATATACATACTAAAAATTATAAGTTTTTGTATGTAATAAAAACTTATAACTACTTTATCTATAAAAACAACACATCTATTTATACTGTAAACAATCAATATGTTAACATTTATACCTTTATTGTAGAATGCTATAATAACTTATATTCAATATTTAATCCTAAACATGTTTTTGAATTGAATATTATAGATAATAATAACTTTACTATTTTAGAATTTATCGGATGCAAATTCTTTTACCATCAAATTCGTAAATTTATTGGAACAGTAATATTTATTTCACTGTCACATGATAATAAATCTAATTGGATAAATAATAAGAGATGCATTAATAGTGTAAGTGCTAAATTTTTAATTTTAAAACGAATACAACATATTTACTAATCAATTATTTTCAGTATTAATTACAATATGATGTTTTTTTTAAATATTCATTATTAATTAATATACTATAGTTAAATATATTTAAAAGATGGAATATCAAAGCAAGATTAATATTCAAGATAATATTCAAGAGCTAGTTCAAAACTACAAATCTACAAATCTTATCTTTCACGAAAATATAGAAATTTATCATAATGATTTTCTAAGAATAATTACAGACTTCTTTGAACAAGCAAGACATAGTATTAAGATTTCGATTTATAGCTTTAAACATAAACAATTAATTAAACTTATACGACAAAAAGCATTGGAAGGAATCAGTATAGAAATTGTTACTGATTATAAACATATAGGTCACTTAAGATCAAAATTAAAAAATTGTGATAATATTCATATTACCAGTTGCAATGAACACTTTTTAAGTTTACATAGTAAGTATATTATTGTAGATGATTCTCAAGCATTAATTTTAACAGGAAATTTAGATAAACATATAGAAGCAAATAGAGATTTTATATTATTTGTTAATAATAAATCTATTGTACAAAGCATGCTGAAGATATTTGATCATGATTCACATCATCCAGCATTTGCAGAATGTATCATTAATGAAGAAATTATATTTGATAATCTAGGATTATATTGGAGCAACGGTAGTGTTGATAAGAAAACAAAACAATATGTAGAGTATTGGACTAATAACGTAAAAAATAATGATGCATTAGCTGATGTAGGTACTACAAGTATTGCACATATTAAACATATAAATGAAGCTAAACAAAGCATATATATTTATATGCAAGTATTTACATGCTTTGAAATAATAAAAGCATTATTAGATGCTAGTAAACGTGGTGTAGAAATCAAAATAATTACACAAGATTTAGGCCCGCAAAATAGATTATTAATGAAATTTTTATTCGACTTGTTTAAAGATAGTAATATTGGATTTTTAGTGAATAATAAATTATTACCATATATACACACTAAAGTATGTATAGTAGATAAAAAATATGCTATCATTGGTTCTACTAATTTTTCATATGCTTCATTACATTTAAATAGAGAATTAAGTATTGGTATACAAGGACAAAGTGTTGAATTGTTATTAAACATCTTCAATGAAGATTATAAAAAATTAAATGATCATATAACTCAATATAGAAAACACTCCAAAAGAGTTGAACCTATGGCAGTTGTTAATGAAAAATTATAAAAAAATTTTTATTTACTATTGCTAAATAAATCATCTTTAATTTTACTAATATTAAATCTCTGAGATAATTTATTTTTACCAATATTTTGTTTCTTCAACAACTTTTTCTTTCTACTACTGTCACCACCATAACACTTAGCTGTAACATCTTTACGAAATGGCTTAATAATATAGCTCTTAATAATTTTTTTATTACATGACACTTGTAAATGAAGTTCATATTGTTGTCTATGTAAATTACTAGATATAGAATGCATAATTTTTTCAGCTTCTTCTTGTTTTCTATCAAGGATAATAATTTTAGACATTTCTTTTACTAATTGTTTATTAATAAAAACTTCTAATATAGCTATGTTGTATTTTATAAAATTCTTACTATCAATGATGATATCTGCATAACCATGACTGATATTTTTAATTAAAGAAATAAAATCTGAAGATAGAAAATCCATTTCAGATATATTAATATCTAAAATAAAATCATAACTTGTAAATTCAGTGTTATTTACTTTGAATGTTTTAGCTATAATAGGTATTTTTGACATTATATCATTATAATAAATTCCAGGAGATTGTATTCTAATATTCATAAATGGAGTTAAAATAGTAGATAAATATTTTCTATAATTACAAGCTATTGCATCATAATCTACAATATAAAATCTTTTTCCATTATCATATTTCCATTCATAATTAAAGTTAATTTCTTGAAATTCAATATTTTCTATTTTTAATTTATCAAAAAATATTTCTTTATGAAAAATTCCATAAAAACCACATTGTATTGCTTGTATATGTATTGGATTAGGTACAATTTCTATACTTACCATCTGTTCTGTCATCAAAATTTTATCAATTTGTTTCATAATCTGTTTAAACTTATCGCTACTTTTTGGTTTAATTTGACAATATAAACAGATTGGATATGGAACAATATAATCTGTAAAATCATTATTGATATATTTTTTACCAGTTAAGTTCTTACAAACATTAGTTAAATTACCCAATAACACAATACTATAGATACGACCTACATAACAATCATTTACTTCTTCAACTTTATATTTTATATTATGTATTTTAAAAATTCTATATGGTATTTTATTAATTAATAAACTGTCATTTTTCTTAATATGACCAGTTAATATCTTAATTAATATACTTGTATATTTATATTGAATAACATCAGAATCAAGAATGATGAATGATAATGGATCAATTGAAACTAAATCATTTATTTCATTTTTAACACCATTATTAATAACTTGTTGTAATAGTTCAGATACATTAGTAATTTTCTTAGCTGAAATTTCATATATATTCTTAATCTTCCACTGACTATAAATTGCATGCTTAATATTATCTTTATACGATTGATCTAGCTGTAAATCAACTTTATTTAGCACAACAATAACGTTTTTATTTAAACTGATTGCTAAATCTAAATATTTAAACGTTTGTGCTTGTATACCTTTAGAAATATCAATTAGTAATATTATATTTTCAGCAATATGAATACCAATATTAACATACTGTTTGAAATCATAATGTCCAGGAGTATCAATAAGATTAATAACACATTCTTGAAATATTAATTCTTTATAATGATTTCTAATTGTAACTCCTCTACGTTTTTCAATGCTATGAGAATCCAAACTCGGTGTACTGCTACTTTTAGTAACATTTTCGCATATGCTAATTATAGCATCACAAAATGTAGATTTACCATGATCTATGTGTGCAATAATTGCTATATTAATTGATTTCACAATGTCTTTATCTTTAATCTTAAAACATCGTTCAAAATAATGCAGTATGTTAATGAAATTTTTTATATTAAATAATTTACTTTATTAACCTATTTGTAAATAATTTATGCAGTATGTGTATTAGTTTTTCGTATAATAAACTTGTGACTATTCTTAAAGTGTATTTGTTATTATAACTGTCTATAATTTCAATATTAAAAATCTTTATACTGCTTAAATATATTAATATTGATTCATGATTTTTGAAATTAATAATATTTACATCGTAAATATTACACTCGCATTCACCATCACAATGGATGCGTTTATTCGTATTAATATCAATGATTACATGAGATTGATATGTTTGTATACTTCCTATTACATTACATATACCACTTAACATAATAATACAATTATTTATGATAACAATTCTAAATGTAAAATGTAACATATTTAATAAATTTTTTAAATAATTATCACTATATATATTCTTATGAATTGACAATAAAATCTGTTGATATTCAAAAAATTCGTCTAAATTATAACTATAACTAATTTCAAAACATCTTATATAACGTCTGTATTTTTCATATTCATAAATATATGATTCAGACATATTACATCTAACATAATTATTAGATAAATACGTATATTTTAAATGATTGTTTGTATGCGTCGTTTTCTTTTTATCGATTATTGGCTTAGTAAGTAATTCTTTAAATGAATTACTTATCAAAACAGTTCTAACATGTGCTTCATAATTGAAACTGTTGTATTTTATAAACGAATTTTTATTGCATAAAGAATTTTTACCGCATAAATCATTTATTCGTTCAATTTTATGCATATATGAATCTAGATTGTTAGGACATTTACATACATCTCCAGAAACATTAATCATTGATGCAATATATTTATTTATAATGATTTTACCATTATAAATAAATTCATCTACACTGTCTAGATTATATTTGTCTTTAAGACAATCTAATAATAATTTTGAATTTCTATTGTTATTGGGTAAAGATATAAATTTATAGTTAATACCATTACTTTTATAGCCGATGTTATTTAATTTGTTTAATATATCAGTAGCTAATAGCAATACACTTGGAATATATTCTCCGTCATTAAAAAGACCATGAATATACTCTTTATTATTATTAATTTCATATCCATAAGTTTCTAATAGACTGTAAAAATCTCTTTGTTGAATATTTATCTTATATGAAGCAAAAAAATCATCAACTAACTTTAATTTTCTTAAAATTTTTTTTGCCATTACAGTAATCTCAATTTTTTTATGTTTTGTTCTCCATAGATCAATGATGATATTCTTTCAATTCCAATACCAAATGCAAATGCTTGTTTTGTAACTATATTGCATACAGATAATATATCTCTAAATACAATACCACATCCTAATATTTCTATAAATTGCTGTTTATGCATTATATCAATTTCAAAAGACGGAGTTGTAAATGGGAAATGTGAATATCTTATCCTAAATTTCAGATTTTGATTAAACATAACGTATTTTATTGCATTTATTAAAAATCCTAACATTTGTTCAATATCCATATTGCTATTGAACATTAATCCATCAATTTGATGAAAGAAATATGAATGTTTACTACTATCATCTTTTCTATAAACAACTCCATAATTTAACCCATTAATAACATTTTGTAAATTAATTTCAGCTCTATATTTTTGTAAAAAAGAATACTGAAAATTAGTAGTATGTGTACGTAATATATTCTTACTATTATTCAATACAAATGTATCTTTAATATTGGTAGCAACATGCTCATCATTACATCCTAAAATATAAAAATTTTCATTATAATTAGTTACAATTTTAGATGTGTGATATATAAAGTGATATTTTTCAAAATATTTAAGAAATCTATTGATAGTTTCATATATAGCATTGCTGTACATAATTTACTCTGTTACTATTGAAAAAATATTTTTAGCTCCTTGTAGATTATTTTGTATAGTTAGCGCAAAAGATTTTCTATCAACAACTTTACTAATTTTATGTTTATTAAATTTATTTATAAATATAGAGTATTTTGTTCCTCTATCTCTACAAAATGCATTAATAATTGATATAAATTCTCTTCTTTTTTCAGATTTCTTTTTTTTACGACTATAAAATTGAAAATTATATGATCTAATTAATAATCTTTTTGCGATACTGAAACATGATTTAGCTCTTCCAAAATATCCTTTACAAAGTTTTAAAACCTTTTTGTGTCTTTGTTTTTTTACTGAACAAGACCTTGCTCTAGTCATCATATTATTTTAATATATTTTTTTAAAATTATAATTTAAATATTTAGAATCAGATCTTACTAGTGTAAGTATCTTGATACTATCTTTTTTTTAGCGGCGCACATGCCACTTTTATTTCTTTGCTTTGATGTTGATATTCTTCTTTTTTTCATAGAAGTATTTGTTTTTAACTTTTTAGGCATGATTTTTATCTTTTATATTTATTTTATGTTTTATTACAAAGAAATAATGTATTTGACTGATGATTTAATAGTAAAATCAAGTATGGATGAGAAAGTAGAGCAATTAACTAACAATATTGTACGGATGATTGATGAAATACTTAATGATAATGATATTAAAAACAAAAACTTACAAAGATATGAAAACATTTATGATAAAGTAGATCTATCACAATATGTCTTAGAAATATATGATACTAATTTATCAGTTATACGATACTCACATACTGATATGCTATATATCTATTATATTGATGATAAATACTTAGAAAATTATACTTCTTTATCATTTTTGAAAGAATGGAAAATTGTTTTAACTATTTTTAATAAAATTATTATTTATTATAAAAAAGAACCATATTTACTAATTGATAATATACAAAATGTAAAGAAAATATTATTAAAACTATTTTTAAATCAAGAAACTGATAAATACTTAGATGTTCTTAATAATAAAGATACAATAGTACATGATATTAATATCATTCCTGATATATTAATATATGAATATAAACAACCCGTTGATAACAAATTTAGTCTACAATTTATTAAATAAATATTTTTCATGAAAGATCTTGATTTTCACATATATTCACTATTCAATATAAACAGTCAATTATATTACAATGAACATATATCAAAATTAAACATTACATTTCACATATTTGATACTATACATAATATTAAAAAATCTCTTGATCTTTATGGCGGTATAAAATTACGATCAGAAAAATATATATCAATGTTTTTAATACAAAAAACATATGAAATATATTTAAAACATATAGAAAAAAACATACTATTTGCATTACTAAATTATGCTATTTTAATTAAAAAAACATTATTCTTTTTTCCTCTAGATGAACATGAATCTAATTCATTTATGCAATTATATAAAAATAATACTAAAAAAATAAAGATTTATGTTATCAAAATATCTGAAATGCAACAATATATTTTACAAGAAAAAATTAAACACGTAATTTTAAAAATGCATCATGTTAAAAATGGTTCAATTAGTTTTGATACTTGTTTAAAAACATTTATGCAAAAAATTAATTCCGATATTAGTACAATATATGGTAAAAATATTTTTACCAATAGATTCTAAATTATATTCTTGTGATAAAATTACTAGTAATATTAGTAATATTTAACATTTGTTTAAATTTGGACATGTTTGGTATAGAATTAATATTATTAACAATTGATAATTGGATAAACAATTTACCACGACCTTTTTTATGCTTGACTCCTTTCCCATCTATCTCTAAAGACAAACTACTAAATGGTTTTATATCTAAAGAAATGAAACTATCATCAAGATATTTGAATTTAACTATTACTCCATAAATATATTCTTCAACACCTATATCAATAGCGCAACAAATATCATTATTATCTATATAAAAATTAGGATGTTCTAAAATTTTTATACTAATAACAATGTCTCCATTAGATTGAGTTTTTACATTAAAATTTCCACCTCCTTGTATAACATACCTAGTCTGCATAAATCTACTAATCTTAAAATTAGTACTTACTCTTTTTTTAACTGATCCATTATTGCAACCACCACATAATTTGATTACTAAACGATAACCTCTAGCATTACATGTGCTACATACAATATTTCCATAAGCTGCAGAATAAAAGTATTTTTTACCACGACATTGATCACATACTATTTTTTGTTTTGTACAATCTTTACACTTTTCTAGTATGTCATATGAAACTCGTTTGTCAACTCCTTTAAACCATTCTTCAATAGTAAGATCTATGACTAAATTTACATCAATATTGTGAACGCTATAATCGTTATTATTAAACGCATCACCATCTTTGTGTTTACCAAAAAAATTCGTAAAAATGTTCCCAAAATCAAAATCAGCACTATCATTGTTTCCAAAGTTAAATGAGAATTGTGAGAAAAAATTGTCTCCCCTGTCATGTTTTTGTTGAAACTCTTGGCTATCATCACTCTGATAATCAAAATCTTGTGTAGCATATCCGCTAGATAAATATGCATCATATTGATTTTTTTTATCAGAATTAGACAGCACCTCATACGCTTTGTTAATTTCTTTCATTTTTACATTAGAATCTTTTCCTTTATATACGTCAGGATGGAATTTCATGACTAGTTTTCTATATGCAGTATCAATATCTTTTTTAGTTGCGTTTTTACTAACTTCTAAGATATCATAATAATTTTTATCACGCAACATATTACTTTAACAATTATATTTATTTTTTATCATCAGGAGTAGTTTGAGAGTCGTCTTTGTCTACTTTATCTCCTTTAATATCTTCTGTATCAGTTTTATCTGAATCGGCATTTTTAGCATTAGCTGCAGCATGATTAGCAACATAAGATAATAGCGCTCTTAGTTGTTCTAAGCATGTAACAGTGTCAGTTTCCAACTTTTCCTTGCTTTCATTTAATCGCTTATTAAACTCTTCTTTTTTATCTTTATCCTTGATATTTCCAATTTTTTGTTCAATATCATAAATTATATTTTCGCAATCATTTTTATCTTGTACAAGTTTTAGTTTTTCAGCATCTCTGTCTTTTTGTTCATCTGCTTCTTGTTTCATTCTTTTAACTTCATCATCATCAGCTCTATTATTACTTAGAGTCAACAATAAGTCTTTACTAATTTTGGAATTATCTTCACTAGCTTTAATAGATAACATACCATTTGCATCAATTGACAACTTAACATTAATTTTTGCAGAACCTCTAGGTCCTCTTTGTATACCTGTTAATTTCAAAGAACCTAATAATTTATTATCTGCAGTCATTGGTCTATTACCTTGATAAATTTTTACTTCAACTTCTTCTTGATTATCTTTTGCTGTAGTGAACATTTTTACTGATTCAGATGGTATTTTGGAATTTGCATCAATAATGCTTGTCATAATACCACCAATTGTTTCAATACCAATATTTAATGGAGTAATATCCATTAATACTATTCCTTCTGTATCACCTGCTAATACGCTTGCTTGATATGCAGCTCCTATAGCAACTGCAGCATCAGGACTAATGTCACAATGGAATTTAATATTCAACATCTCTTCAAGTATTGCTTTTACACATGGCATTCTTGTACTTCCACCAACTAGTATTCCACGTGTAATTTCAGACGCTTCTACATTAGCTTTTTTCAATACATCTTTAGCAATTTTAATTGTACTAACAATGCTAGATTTCACCTTAGCTTCAAACCATGATTTAGTTAGGTTCAAATTAATATGTTTAGGACCAGGAGCTACATATGGAATATTAATACTCACTGTTACAGAAGTACTTAATAATTCTTTTACTTTTTTAGCTTCAGTTCTAATTCTATGTAAAGTCACATCATCTTTTAATGTTACACCTTCTTTGTTTTGAAACTGTTCAATAATCCAATCAAATATTATTTTGTCAAAATCTTCACCACCTAAGTTCATATCACCACCAGTAGACATAACATTGAAAAATCCTGCTTGAATATCTAAAACAGTTACATCAAAAGTACCACCACCAAGATCGTATACTATTACTTTTCCGCTGAAGTCTTTATTTTGCATACCATAAGCCATTGCCGCAGCTGTTGGTTCACTTATAATTCTAATTACTTTTAATCCAGCTATTTCACCAGCTTGTTTAGTTGCTTGTCTTTGTTCATCATTAAAATTAGCTGGAACAGTAATTACTACATCATTAATTTCATATCCTGATCTAATTTTAATTTGATTAATTAAATTTTGTAAAAAAATACTACTAATGTATACTGGACTCTTCTTTTGTCCAAATACACTAATAGAAGCATTTTTATTTTCATCGGATACAATGTCATAATTTACATTTTTAATTACGCTATTAACTTCAGAATATTGTTTACCAATCAATCTTTTAAATACATAGATAGTATTTTTAATATTAGCATATGCTTGTCTTTGAGCAGCTTCACCTATATAGGAACAGATTTCACCTGTTTCTTTATCAGTATTAAATGCTACATAAGAAGGAGTGATGGCACTATCTTCTTCGTTGTTTAAAATGACGTGTTCACCATTTTCAATTACAGCAACACAGCTATTAGTAGTACCTAAATCTATACCTACAACCTTATTTTTTTTACCATTCATCATAGTATATAATTAACTTTAAAATATTTAAAAACAAAAAAGTACTTCACAATCATTATTTTTATCTTTATACATAAATTTCAACTTCTGACGCCTTGATCAATTTAGTTCCAATTTTATATCCCATAGTAATAACTCTAGAAATACAATTTTTTAAATTTTCATCTTCAGTTGCTATGCTATTAATAATTTGACACTCTTTTGGATTATACTCATCACCTTCATTTGGACAAACTTTTTCTACTTGCCAAGCAGATAATAAATTATCTATTTGATTAGATAATAGTTGCAATACTACTAAATCCTTATTCTCTTCCAATACAATTCTCAAACTATTGTGAAAATCTAACAACATGGATGTTACTTGTACTTTACTAGCAAGAATTTGTTCGTCTTTATGTTTTTGTAAATCTGATTTCATGCTATTGCATCTATCTTCTATACGATTGTAATTAACAACAAAAGATCTAAACTTTTGATCCATAGTTTGATAATTTTTATCTAAAGTTTGATAATCAACTTCTAGTTGTTTATAATCTTCATCTAATTTGTCATATCGTTTCTGCAATAATATGCATAGTTTGATTTCTTCCATATCAATATCACCATCATTTTTTACATCATTATTTTCTTTTGTATTATTCCCATTTTCTATATTGATGTTTGAATCTTTATCTTTGTTTTTGTTTGTTATATTGTCTTCTGCGTCTTTTTTATCTGTTAACATAATCAATAATAAAATTTCATATATTATATAGCTGTATATAACTAATAATAGTTAGAAAGTATAAATAAGTATAAATGTTAAATAAAAATAAATTTTGGAATAGGCAATTGTTAGACATGTCTAATTTTATTAAATTATATTTTAGTATATTAAGTGTAAAATATAATTTTAACTATCAACATTATCCAATATATCTTAAATTAAATTCTAAAGAAGAAGCAGATGTAATTATTGGAGATTGTTATAAACAAGTGTTACATTTATCAACTAAAAACCGTTATCTTGGAATTATGAGACCTGAGTTTACTCATATGGCGTCTCAAAATATAAATCTTAATTCTGAAAACATTTATTATATTGGTGATTGTTATAGAAACGAAACAACGCAATTTTTAAGATATCAAAATTTTATTCAACTAGGATGTGAATTATTTTGCAACACTTATGATAAAAGTAAAATTATGTCTTTTATAACATTATCAAATGTATATGAAATGATGTTGCTAACTCAATTTAATAACAAGTCTAAATACGTCTTGTATGTAAATACTAAAGATAAAGATATTATTAATTTTGTAGAACAAAGATTTAATAATTTTAATGTAGAATTAAATAATATGAAAAGAGTTGGAGGAGAAGAACATGCATATACTGATATATGTTTTGAAGTACATGCTTATAGCATAGACAAAACAAATCAAAAGCATGAAATATTTGGAGGAGGAAGTTACAATATTAAATTTAGACAAAATAATATATTTAGTAATGGATATGCCATAGGATTAGAAAGATTTTTATATTACATATGCAATAACTGCAGTGAACAAGATAGACTTAAACTAATAAGCTTTATTACAAAAAAATACACCATAATAGATATGGAAGAAAATATAGAAACGCAATATTTAAAAATTTACGATATTGATAAATCTATTAATCAAATCATGCAATTTTCTAATATAGATAAAAAAATAACATTCAAGTTAATTAAATAATTTTAACATTTATGATAAATTCATAAATAGCTTTATCATACTTATTACATCAGTGTATCCATATATTGACTTCGAATCATGAATTTTATCATTGAATTCTTTTATAAACTCTTTTATTGCAGTTTCATTATGAAGGGACTTAATTGATTGAAAATTTTGCAACCAGAACTTAGTGCTTTTATGAGTATTATCAGTTTGATCGATAACTTTTTCAATATTATGTAGAATATTGGACATATCTAATATGGAATTCCAAGAACTAATAGTATAGACATTGTTAATAAATGCTACTACGCTAGCTTTTCTTAACATTCCTTCTAAAGTTGTTGGATCAGCATATGCAGCACTATTTATATAATTTTGAATGTCCTTTTTTTCTTCATCACTTGATTCATTTAAAGGATTTAAAATTAAATTATCATATGCGCTTTTATTGCTACGATTCATGGACGTTTTTATATTAAAACCAAATATACCTGCAGAAGAATTTATATGTTTATGTATATTGTGAATAGCGCTAAAGTATATTGCACTATTCATAGAAAATTCATTTCTAAAAGCAATAATTATATCACTGCTTTTAAATATTTCTTCAAAATATCTTTTTGTACTAGATGATAAAGATGAAATAAAATTATAAATATGACTTAATTGTATTAATGCTATATGTGTTTTTGATGAAATTACCTCATCACTATATTTTTCATCTTTACTAATAATATCATTAACAAATGCTGATAAACCATTTTGAGTAATACTTTTGATCAATTTCTTTGACGTATCACTTTTTCCGCTTAAATCAACTATTTCACCAATGTATAAATTAACAAATTTTGCTATATCTAAACAATCCTCTAAATCTGGATCTGATACATCGTCCAACATATGCGTTTCTTGTCTTAAAAATACATCTAAATTATTAATTTTATTCTGTTTTTTGAATTCATTAACAACATACCTTATATACAATAAATGTTTTTCAGTATCTACTATGTTATCTTGATAATTAGATAAGTAATTTATTACATTAAAAATTATTGTATAATTACTATCATAGATTTTAATTAATTCTTTTTTAAGAACTTTTATTGTACCTTTTGTTTCAATATCAAAAAGTTGCAAATGATCTATGTTGAAAAAACAACTATAAATAGATGTCCTAAAAGTACTACCATATAGATTATTGATCAAACATGCTAAGTTATGTAATATTTCATCAGTAGCATACTTAGTATGTTTGGCATAACTAATTGTTGTAGCTGTGCCTATAATATGAGTTAATAATTTTTTATTAAAATTATTATTTAATAGTACTAACAAATAATTTAATAATGTATTATTTGTTAGAAAATTCACAATACGTTCATATGGTGTAACATTATACCAAGGCATATTAGACAATGTGTAAGTCAATGATGTTATCTGGTAAATTGTATACATCAATATTGCTAAATTAAATATAAAAAAAATATACAAATATTTAGATATCTTGTATTGTGGTTCTTTTTTTTTATCCACACTTAAATTTCGATTTAAAATCTCCATTCTGGAAGATTCTAAAGTTTTATTCTTCAACTGCATATTTATATGTATTTAATGATTTTATTAAGTCTGGCATTTTTTGATATAACAAAGTTTCAACAAATTCGCGTTTCATAAATCTTAAAGTTTGTACATCATACTTTATATTTAAATGCTCATATATAAAGGATAAAATTACTATTAAATCATCACAACTAAATTCATTCAATTCATATTGATTTGAAACAACTATATCTAACATCGTTTTAACAAATATAAACTAAACAATCGTAAGACTTAATAAATTACTGTTATCTCTGTGTAAAGACAGGTTAGATGTTATTGCTATAGTAAATCCAAAAAATGTAAATAATTTATACCAATATTGAAATGCTACATCCAAAACATTCAGTATTTTATTGTTCTTAGTTAGTAATACATCATTATAAATTGTAAAAGACATTATATGTTTATTAATTTCCTTTTTAAAAGTAGCTGAGAAACATAAATCCTGCTTAGTTTCATTGAATGAATTGTAGTTTGTAAGCATATATACAAAGTTATTAGAAATAAAGAATGATGGATTAACTTGTGTTGTAATTCTTAATTCTTGATTATCTGTTAAATTTTTAACTAATGAACCAAGCGTTAATTGAACAGATAAAGTATCTAATACTTTGTTCCATTGTAGTAAAGTAATAATATTGCTATTATAATCAAACGCATTTACCATAAAATGATTTTCAAATCTAAAATTACTATTTTTCAAAAATAATTTATTCACTAATTCACTAGTAGTTAATATTATTGATACTGCTGAACCAGACGTATGTGATGTTCCTTCTATTCCATTAACATATGAATTATGTGAAAATAAATTATCATAAGTAGCTAATAAATTAACAAAACTTCCAGCATATTCACAATTATAGTAAATAGATGAATTTATTGCTGTTTCTTTGAATATGTGAATACTAGGATCATGTGATATAAAGCTATATACTTTTGGTGCACTAGATAGAGTATATGAGTATTTCCAATTTCTAATACCATTTCTTAATTTAATACTTTGCAGTCTATTGAATAAATATGAAAAACGTACAAATTTATTACCAAAAATATTCTTAGAAATATATTCAGCAAAATTAGTAAATAAATTAAATAAACTTACTTCATGAAATCCATGATTAAGAGATTCAAAAATAAATATTTCTAACTGATTCTGATCTAAATCATCAATACTAAAATTAGTAATATTTTTAGTATTAGTATCAAAAAGTATAGGATATTTTTTGGACGCTTTTATTCCAATATTTTTAAACCAAAAATTATTATTTAAATGAACAAACTTATTTAAAGATGTATACAATAATTCATGAAATGTGTACATGAAATTAAATATGGAACCTCCAACAGCTTCATGTGTTAACACTAAACATTTACCATCTTCAGAAACAACACCTTGAATGTAAGATTTTGAAAATAAAGTATCAGAAAAAGACGTATTATTAAAAAAGAAACTAGTAATTATACTAACTTTACTTGTTAAATATTTTTTAATTGATTTGTTATATTTAGTAATAAATTTATCACTTATTTTTTCTTGAATATAACAAATAGAACTAGACTGTTCACCTTTGTTAAACTGACTTAATACTACTCCAAGCTCTAAACTACACCACGGAAAACTGCATGATATTGAATTCAAAGAAAGATTAAATATATCTGCACTATATTTAAATAATTTAGAATTAACAATAATGCCTCCATTGTCTTTATTGTATATTAAGGTTGCATCATTATTGACAACATTATCTGTCATCTCAGATAGATACCTATTTTGATTAAAAGTATCTATTAAAGATTGAGGTATATTTTCATTAACTGAAAAGCTAAATCGCTCTTGTAATAAATCAATTAATGTTTCTGAGAAAGTGAAATGAATATAAGTTCTACCACTTGATTCAATACCACCAATACATATATCAAATCCTTCAGCGTTTATTATTTGGCATTCAGCATTTTTGATTTGTGAATTATCAAAGCTATTGCTATAGTCTGATGTAAGTTTTTCATCTAAGCAAATAATAAAATTGTCATCTTTAACGCTATGTTTAAAAATATTACTAAAATTATGTTCATTTTTATCATGTTCGTTTTCTTTATCTTGTTTATATTTAACATTCAATTGTAAGTTACTAATTTTACCATTTAATAAAACAACGTTATATTTATATAAGATGTCTAACACATCATATACAGATAAATATTTCAAATATAAAACTTCGTCCTTAATTGTTATGACTGGAACAGGATCGCTAGAATTATAAAGTCCGTTTATATATTCTGCAGCATTATCATTAATATCATATAATTCACTGTTTTCCTTTAATGCATCAACTATTATTGTTTCACTATCTAAATAATCAATAAAAGATTCACAATTTCGTTTATTATGATCTAAGAAAAATGCTATTTGAAATATATGTAATAAATCTTCATAACTATTAATACTAACAATTAGTTTACCATTAATAAATCTAAGATTTAATTGTTTGAATAAACTAATAAAACGTGATGAACCATGAGAAAATTTACTATTTAGCAAATAAATTATCTTCAGCTCAATGTCTTGAATTTTTTTTATTAATAATTTAGCAGATTCTTTTTGTTCCAAATTTAAATTTTGTAAAATTCTACCCTCATTCAATCTCAATTCCATACTACAAGAACTAGGCAAATATATCTGTTCTGACAACATATGCATTGGCAGATGTTTAATTCCTAAATCATATACAAAATATATTAAATTATTTATTACTTTTATCATTTATAAATACTTGCTTTTATATTATACTAGATACTCTTAAATTAGCTATTAGTAAATTAATTTTTTTATTGAGTTTTTCCTTAATGATATTATTTTTTTTGAATTCAGAAATTTCCATGTCTGAACATTTTTTAAAATTAATTTTTTGTATTTTTAGGATGCTACAATTGTTTAAATCTTTATTTAATTGATTCTGTAAAAATTTAATTCTCTTATTAATATTATGAGAATCAATTTTTAAATTGTTTTCTTCTAATAAATATTCCTTCTTATTGATTGTAAAATTATATAATTCTAATTTCGTTAAAAAGTTAAACATATCTAAAGATGTAATAGATATATATTTTTTCTTTTCTACAATATTTACCACACAATGTTGTTTTATTACATTGAGCTTATATCTAGCGCTCAATACAAATTCGATCTCTTTGTATAGAGATTGTTTTATATCAAAAATTAATTTAGTAAAATATTTTTCAATATCTTCAAATTCTTTACTCATTATTTGATACAAAACACGTTTTTTATTGTAATCTTAAACTTATTTTCACACTCTTTTATTAATGTGTTATTTTCATGTTTAATTCGTTTATATTCTTCTTCAGATAAATCGAAAAAGATACTATTTTCATTATGCATCAAAATACCATCTGAATTCTTTTCTAACTTATCAACTTTGAAGCCATCGGCTGGTAAAATTATAGTTGAGATATCTAATACATCATCTCTAGTTATATGTAAATCACTTTCTATTTCCATGAACATAATTTTTTCACACATAAAACTATTTTTCTTACCATGTGGAAAACGATGTTGATAATAAATCAATGGATAAAATGCTACATATACTATGTAGGTGACTTCTACTAGATTTTCAGAAACTAGATCAACAATATCTTTTTTCAATTTATTACATATATCTTCAGGATCTAACATATTAGTTTCTATAAAATTTTGATAACTGTTTCTACAAACATTTAAAAAATCTTTACTCTGATATGCATAATCAGTAATGTTGTTAATAAATATTATAAGATATTTATTATGTTCACTTCCATATTTAAAAAGTAAATGTATTTTGGACATTGTTTATAATGTTTTTTTTAAATTAATACTACTAGTCTTGCTTCTTAGCAATATGATCGAACAAATAATTTAATAATGCTGATAATAATTTCTTAGTATATCTTGAATAACTGTTCAAACAAACATTAGTTACATTCGTATGTTGTTTATCATTAATGTTTGTATCTATGATTCCTATATAAGAGATGTTTAACTGTCTTCTACGTCCGCTATTTACATCATAAATAACTTCCTTAGTTAAAATGTTTAATACTTCTCTAATAATTATATTATATGATTTTGGATTTAATGAGAAAATTACAGACACTGGAATGCTGTTTTTTACTATTTGTTTACTAGATTGAAATCTACTACCAAATTTATACTTTTGTATAGCATATTGAACATTTGTTAGTGTACCAGGTATCCAAGTTTCAATATGTAAAATATTAGTAATAGAAGTTTTCAATGTAATAGAACCACATATAAAAACTTTTTTACATTCAACAATGGATTTTTGTAGTTCTATTAATCCGTTAATTAAGTTTTTAAAGGAAATATTTAAATTTATAATGTTGATTTGATTTTCTGTTCTTAAAATAAAATCACTATTACATCTTCTCAGTCTATGATTTAAACCATATTGTATTCCATATTCATTAGCATAAATAACCAACTCTGCAATTTGTTCATTATATATATCCGAGTTTATTGTTACTGTTCCATTTAAAATATTAGAAAAAAAATTTATGAATTTAGTTAAAAAAATGCCAAATTCTATGTCATATTTATTTGCAATCGCTGTCATGTCAATACTTATTTTGCCAAATTATACCAATAAACTTCAAACAATTCATTATATTTTTATCAATAAAATAAATAATCTTCTATTTAATTATGCTAAAGAAAAATAATTCACATAATCAAAATTATATTAGTACCAATATAAATATAATTCTAGAACATATAGAAAATGATAATCAGTTAATTTGTTTTGTACAAAATAATAACATTGATATTGTATTATGGAAACAATCTTTAATTAATTTTTTTAATGCTAGAAATAATAAAATTAATTTAAGTAACTTGAATAAAGATGAAAAAAACATCATTCAAGATATTTTTGGAAATAATAATAAATGTGATAAATTTTTATATATGTTTAATATTCAACATGGAATAGGTGGAGATGAAAGTATATATTTTCTTAATGATTATCTAGAAATGCATCAAAAAAATATATACTCACTATTATCTAAAGGAACAATTTATGGACAAAAACATAAAAAACTAAAACTTAGTGATCTTAAAATTGGACAAGATTATTATTTAGAATTTAATCTACATAGTTTTAACTTTGATATGTTTAAGACTATCATAATGTTATCGCAAGAAGGACCTAATATAAGAGTACAAAGACAACCAGTCAATTCTACTCAAATGCAGACTAGTACTATACTACTTAATACTCATCTACTTAATTTAAATAAAACAGAGTATGAAATTAGAAGTGAATTATCACAGCCTAAATATTTACTATGGGAAACATTTAGAGCTTCTGGTGCTGGTGGGCAACATGTTAATAAGACATCCAGTGCAGTGCGATTAAGACATAAAATATTGAAGAATATTAATATTGTTTCTCAACAAGAAAGAAATCAAATACAGAATAGAAAAATAGCATTAAAAAAATTTGAAGATAACTTATCACTTGACATAATGAACCTGATTAAACAGATTATTACTAGCAAAGAACATAATGCAATGAGAAATATAAAAAGCACAACATATAATTATCGTAGAAAACAAATAATGCATGAAGATGGATTTCAGCAAACTTTTCATGATATTAAAAAAGACTTATACAGAGAAAATTCTTTGTTAAGAACTTATAAAGTATAAATTAAATATAGCTTTTAAATATATAATATGAATTTTCATATAAATTGTATTGCTTAATTAATTAATAAAAGTTTTTATGTATGTTGTATAATTTATTTTGATATTATTAATTTAAAATAGAATAGAATTATAAATTATGACTACTAATATGAATAAACAATCAGTACAAATAGAACAATCTAGTTTTGTGAATACAATTCTAAATGACAAAAGATATCTAGGAGGATCATTTTTTTTGACAGGTGTATTAACAACTTTATTAATTTACTTCATTGTGTCTTCACTAAGTTCATCTCATCCAGGAGATAACGTATCCAATACATTGCAAACTATAAAAATAATTACTGGAAATGGAAAAACAAAATTATTAGAACTTTTATCCAATGAAAAAACTAAAATTTCAGATTCAGAATTGAAAACATGTTTAGAAACATATACAAAAATTAAATTTATTGTGAATGCTGAAGTTGAAGACATTGAATTTGATAAAGTTAAAAAAGAAGTAGAAGATAATATGAAGAAGTTTCAAGAAGCAAAAGAAAAATCAGACAAAATAATGATTTGTAAAGGAAGAATTGATGATTTTGAACCTTACGAATTACCAAATCTAGACTTTGGTACAAGTCCTAATGAAGCAAAAGACTATTCAGAAACATATGACAAAAAGATAAAAGTTATTAGTAAATACATTGGTAAATCTTCATTAGGTTCCTTAACAAGTAAGACTTTGGAAATAATAAAGAAATATGCAATTGCCGAAATCTCTTAATGTAATAAAAACATACTTTTTATAAATTGAAAACAAAAAGAGTTTTTAATAGTTGCGAAACATCTAGAAGATGTTTAGAAATTATCGATATAGAAGATACATATAAAAAAAATAAGAAAATAATTAAATCTCAATATCCTAATGTTTTCGATAATCATATCTTATTGTTTATCACAATCGTCACAATAATTGTGTGGATATATAGTTTCTATAATGTTATGAAGCAAGATTATTTTTAATAATCAAAAATATACAAATAAGTATAACTGGATTTGAACCAATAACCACTACGGAGTCAACGTAGTACTCTACCAATTGAGCTATATACTTTCTTATATATATGTTATAATAAAAATGAGGTGTTCTTAATAGTGCATGTGTAAAACATGAGGAAAGTCCATACCTTTAATAATGCAATATTGCAGAGATGCAACTAGTGTAAACTAAGTGAAAGTGCCACAGAGACTATACTTATTTAATTAGGGTGAAAAGAGGTAAACTCATATTGTTAAGGCAAGTAAAACGCAGTAAATTCATTGTAAAATGAATGTTAGATAAATACTATTTTAATACAGAATATGGCTTAAATGTTCACCTTATATATAATAAATTTCATTAAAAATAATTCGTATCTACAATAATACTAAACCTGTAAAATTCTATACATTTTTTCAAAATAAAAATGATAAATTTTATTGCATAAACTAACATAATTCTTTCATCAAATTTATTCTCATGCTCCAATAATCAATTTTACAATTGGAACCAGAACATCTAATATTAAACTTAACAACAGATACGTACCCATTACTATTTATGCATTCTAAATAGCAATATGCTTGATGATTACGATTATTGTGACCTCCACATTTTATATCCATTTTTACACTAAAACGTTCTGAACTATCAACATAATATGTCTGATAATGTATAATAGATTTTACATTATTCAAATATTTATTCAAATTAACATATATATAATTTCTTATCTCATTAAATCTTACTTTATTAGAATTGTTACCAAGCCCGTATACTGGCGCATAACTACGTTCTTTAAAAGTAACTAAATTTTTAAAGAATGAACATGAATTTAGTAAATCATCAATATGACATATCGATGATGGAAATATAGTAGAGTAATATCCTGTTTTAATTGTATTTCCAGAATATCTACCATATATATTAACCCATCTATTACTAATGATTTCTAATCCAGGAAACACACTTCTCATGTATTTCATTCCTCGTACTAATATTTTAACCCTTTTAGATGGAGATAACGAAACAATGCAATTAATTTTAACAGCAATATTTAAATATTCTTCAGATACATTAAGATCATCAAAATCAAATACTATAATGTTATCACAAAACACAGCTAAGGAAATATCCTTACTGTATATTTCAGACATATGCAAACTAACAAAATTAGTCCAATAAACAGAATAATAATTACTTATTGATAATAGTTTTACAATGTTAGTTATATACACTTGTGGTTGTTTTTTCAATATAACAGGATACAAATATAAACTATGTAATTTCAACATACAATCTATAACACTAATTAAAATATCATAATGACAAATGCTTAAAAACTTCTTATAACTCGCAATTGTATTGACGTCGTCATATACAATGTCACTATGAACATTAACAACACGTACAGTTTCATTTAAAAAGTTCTTTAGAACTATTTTATCATCACAATTAGAAAAGTAAAATAATAATTTATTAGGCAAATCAAATAAGTTTTTGTCTAAACTAATAAAAATCTTAATAACACTATTAAACGTATTTTCATCATGTCTTTGTATAGCAGTACTGTAATCATATATACCTCTACCTACAATTTCATCTCCAACTAACATGACACTGTTGTTGTAATCACGTAACTTCCAAAATCTACTACTACTACTAGTTACACCAAATCTTAAAAACGATAAACCACATAACTTAATAAATTTTGATAATAAATCATCTAAAACCAAATCATCATATTTTAAAATTACTGTAATGTGATCAACATTGCAGTCTATAATATCAACATAATCACCAATGTAATAAATAAAACTGAACATAATGATCTCTCCCATAGTTGCAACAGTAATACCAAAGCAATTAACGCTCCAATTAGCACCATAAAAATAATTTAAAAATTTCTTATAGTAAACGTTACTACTATTACTAGTTTCTCTTAAAGCAAAAATATAGTTTAAAGTCTTCACCAATTTACAATTGATATCCAAGAAAAATAATTTTTCATAATATAAGTAAATAGAACTAAAAAACGACTTAAAATCAATTCTTATTAGAGTACCATTGATACTATTACGTTTACTACCACGTATACCACAATTAAACGACAATTTTAAATCCTTATAAGTAAAGAATACATTATCAAATGATGATAATCTTTTTCTCAAAAACATAACAATATCTCTACTATATATTATATTTCTAATAAACTCCATATTGGCCATTAGCCCTATTAGCATACTACTAGTCTTATTGAACAAAGCATCATGACAACTCAAACTAAAATAAAGATTTCTCAGAAATTTACTACATGATAAAGAAATAACATGATAATTATGATTGTATAAAAAAACATGATTGTTTCTAACAATATGTTTAGTTTCAATCAATAAATCAATCCTACTAACAATAATATTATTATATGCATTATAAAAATTAATATTGTTAATAATATCTCCTATAACAAGGATTTCACTATTCATAATCAAATAGTAATATTCATTACAACTACAACACAAAGAAGAGCTAATAGCAGAATACTGATAACAAAATCCCAATTCTTTAGAAATGTTTAAAACTTCATTAACGCCCACCACATTACCAATATTAAGAATATAAGTCAAAAAATTATTTTTTACAAAATGTAAATATTTATCAACAATAGATGATAAAATACAATTACCTTCATATTTATTTATTAAAATATTTTTACAACTCATATAAATACAAAGAATTTTTAGAAAAATAGACCTATTAGCACAGAAGATCTCAATAACTAAATCGACATCTATAATAATACTATACAACCATAAAAGAAAACTATCATTATAATTGATAGTTTTAACAAAATTCAAATAATTATAAAATATATATATAATTAGACAGTTATTTATAAACTGAAAACTAAAATATATTTTTTCAATAACTTGTAAAGTATAAAAAGTATAATTTTTTTTATCAATAAGAAACATAGGATATATAAGAGATCAATAGTTGTTTTGTTAAAATTAAAATAAAAAACATGATAATAAAAAAGAATAAAAACATATTTGATAGAATTAAAGATGTTATTTACAACAATATTAAAGGATTAATAAAAGTAGACAAGAAAAAAACATACATACAGTCCTTCATTAAAATATTAAAAGAACAAAATACATCAGAATTTGTACAAAATAATCTACAAATACAATTCGAAAAAAATCTTACATACATAACAGATGATAATAACCTAGAACAAATTAGTAACATAATATGGTTAACATTAGTTTCAAACACAGAGAAAAATACGCTACATATTAAAAATATACAAGAACTAAACATAAAAGAACTACTAATATATGGATTACCCGGATCTGGTAAAACAACATTCATTTCTAAATATTTATCACTACATAAAATACAAAATATATACTATAAAACTAATAATAAAAACAATATACCACTGTTACAACAGTGGTGTAATACTAACATACAGATAAACACATCTGAATTACATATATCAGAAACAAATGATCCTAACACACTAAAAGAATATCAAGAAGAAAAATACAAAGCATCAATAATATTAGTTATAGATATAAACACCACATACGAATTAGCAAAATTCACACTGGATACAATACAAATAGACTACATAATAATAACAAAAATAGATCAACTTAAATATATCAACTTATTAATAGAATTACCAATAATAACAAAAGCAAAAATAATATACCTACAAGACGAAGAAATAGCCAACAAAAATAATACCTTAAAAGAATCATCACACATAGTAACACTATTAGCTCAAAAGATATTGAATAAAAAGATAACAAACAAACAAGAAATACAACAACTAATCAACGCACAAATGCAAGTTGTAGATCTAAATACATACAGGATTTATCTACAATTCATAAATCAATTAGATGTAGCAAAAATAAAGAACATGTCTAATATATACCAACAAGCAACTAAGTATCTCAAAATAGACGAATTAAAAAACTATGAACAATATATAAACCAAATTAAGAATCCTGACTCTCAAAAGAAAATAATGAAACAAGCCATGAATCAAATGTACATAATAGATTCAATGAATAAAAAGGAAAGAATAAACCCAACAATAATTACAAACGCAAGATTAAGAATAATCATAAAAGGATCAGGAACTAACATGGAAAAATATAATCACACAATTAACAGCTACAACAAATACACGGACATAATCAAAAACATGAAAAATCAAAAAGACAAATACAACGAAATAATAAAAAACATATAAAACAATTAACATATATAAAAATGAAACCAAATACAATAAATAATCAAAACCTCATTCACAATCTCTCCTAACCTTACCCTATATTCACTCACTATCAACATGATCTTTAAACGATCAATAATAATATAAATTCTTCCATATAACCTAAACTGATTGAAAACTAATAACATATATAATATATTATTATAAGTGGAACACAACCCACAGTCTATTTGCACAGATAGGTTGAAAATTTTTATTGTAAACGTGTTCCACCACAAAAACATCAACAACAACAATAAACAAACTATATATATATAAATCCTTTTTCTCCCTTTTTATAAACTATATTATAAACAAAAATTTTTTTTTTTTTTATAAACAATTTTTATCATTTTTATATCTTCTTTTTACTCTTAACACTCATCCAAACTGATCAATAATAATTCCCTAATCTCTTATCAATACACAATCATCTTATCATAAATACACATTCATTCAACAAGATTTTTCACGGTAACTTTAATATTCTATAATAATAATGATAATAACCACAATAAAATCTCCTAAACAATCCAACCAATCCAAATACTCCCTTTTTACATTCTAATCATTCCATACTACAACATCAATAAAACTACTAAATACTACCATCACACACTAAACTTCTTCAATCACAACTTCACCAATATAACACAAACAATAATCCAAATTTCTCTATCTATCACTATTAATACTATACAACACAATCACCGCACCAAACAACTCGACCACCCAGTTTATCATCAATCAACAAAATACAAACCCAAAATCATTACCACATTCCTTGCACACAAACCTTTAATTAACAGAGTAATATAGACAAATAATACAATTTTTGTCACAATATAATAATAAATTAATTTAACCTAAAAAAAAAAATTTTTCAAACACTCAAAACACATCAATTCATAACTCCAAATTCCACATATATAAAACATAATATACTTCAATCAAATTCGAAAGGACAACCAGCGAACCATCCATAATTACTATCCCACCTTTTTTTTTCCAAAATGGAAATGCATTATTTATGATAATAAACCAATAAATTATCATAAATAACTCAAATACATAATTAATAAATATCCTAAATAATACATAAATCTTCAATCAGATAAACAAAATTTTTTTTTTTTTAATTTTTTTAAAATATTATTTACAACATAACCATAATTTAATAATATCCAACCAACCCAAACCCATACAAACATCCTCCTTACTAATCACCAACAAATTCATCATCATCATAACAATAATAAACTTATCATCATCAAACACATTCAAAATCAAATTCTCTCCTTAATTTTTTTAAAATAACAAACCCTAACACATCAACATCAATTTTTTCAACAACCCAAAAACCTAAATCATACACAAACAAGTAATCTCTCTAAAATAATTTTTAAACCTCCAATAATAACTAATCTCTAAATTAAACCTCGAATAATAACTAATCTCTTAATTTTTAAACCTCGAATAAATAAATAAACACCAAATAACAAAACTCCAATATACCATCTAATCAAAAATTTTTAACATTCACAATAAACAAAAATAAAACCTAATAAACCTATAACATATCCCTTAATAAACCTATAACATATCCCTACATCAACAAAATCCAAATATCAATAACAAAACCGCATAAAATTCACCAAATATAATCATCCATCAAAATCAATTCATAACCATATACATAATTAATCATCTCAATTAATCATCTCAATTCTATAACCTAATAAACATAACTAACTACACCAAATAATAATAATTTTTTCATCTAAAACTCAAAATCATAAATCATAAATAATAAAATTCTCATTAAAACTCAAACTCATAAATAAACCCTTTTTCACAAATCCTATCACACAAAACTAAATTATTATATTAATCAACTCCACCTATCTCAAAAAACCAAATAAAATCAAATAAAACCCACCACACAACTAATAAACCTATAACCCCTATATCAAATCCTTTATAAAATACTTACATTCCATAAAATAAAATTCCACATCAACAATTTCACCAACTTAATCACAACTCAACTTTCTCATACAAAACCCTTTTTTTTTAAATTCTAAACATCCATAAATAAATAAATACTAACAAATACTAACTAATAATAATTACATAATATAAAAACATTAATCACTTTATCAACACTTAACAACATACCACCAACACATACCCATAATTATTATCAAAACCAAATTCTATATATTAAATTACAAAACAATTCCACACATCAATACCCACATTATTCACAAATTCTTCCTATTAAATTCCACATAATTAATATACATTTTTCGTACAATTAAACTTTTTTTAATTAAACTTTAATTAATAAGTATTAAATTACTAACGTATTAATCTTATTAAAACCCGCAATAATCCCATAAATTATATATTTTTTAATTAATTAATTAATATTATTCAATCAAATATAATAATTTAATTAATTAATAAATACTCATTCCCTCAAATTAATTCCTAAACAACCTTTATCCACCACGGTCTATAAGACCTCCCAACCGCTATATATATATATATATCCGCCGTTATATATATATATATTATACATTACTAAGGTTATGGTGTCGTAAATTGATGATAATAATATTATGAAACAAAAATAAGATTATGGTGTCCATTTTGAATATATATCTTTATATTGGCATCTTATATTTTGAAATTTACAAGAAAAATATAAAAAGATAGATAAATTATACAACAAGATAAAAATTAAGCTTAATTATATATAAAGTTTCTATAAAAAGCAACTAAAATAGTCAGAATATTAAAAAAATTTTTAATATTATTCCAAAAATTCAATTTTTTAAATTTAGACATAATTAGAGTTAAGGTATAAAAGTAATAAGTTAATATTGAGATATCAATTCATGGTGAAAAAACTCTAAATTTGTTTGGACGAAATATCAGTTTAGAAAAATATAATTTATTTTTAACAAATACATCTTTAAGTTTATCTTTATTAATAATATAATTAAGATTTAATTTTATGATATTTATACCTTTTTTTATAAGTTTAAATGTAGTCTTAATGAATGATAGTATTAACTTACGCTTAGTGTTGGATTCATGTTCTTTTTTAGCATAATGCTCTATCGTATCCTGCATTATCTTAAGCATAGCTTTTTCTGTTATATATACCTCACTAAGGGGTTTGTTTCCCGTACTAAGAGAATCTTTTTTAAGTTTTTCTTTAAATTTATGATTTATTCTTTCACTAATAACTGAATCACTGTATTTACGTTTAACGCCCTTTTTTTGTAATACGCCTAATGATTTAGATATTTTATATGTTGCAGAATAATCTATATTGTTTTTATTTTTATTGGCTTTAGATTGGTCATAATAGACCATATATGCTAATTTTGTATATATACAATGTGATCTAGCATATCCTGATAATCTTGCATTGTCTAAGATAGAAAAATCATCTATTTTTTTTCTTTGTGCGGGGTCATTTAAAAAACCATTTTTGAACTTTTTATAGTTAGCACCAGCGTTATGACATTTATATTGGTCCATTTTATGTTTATAGTATTCACCATAAACAAAATAATCTGCGAAGTTGTCATGTGCCTTTGTAGTATAATTTGTTGATTCATCAGAACATGATGTTTTTCTATCTCGATTAGGATCTAAGTTGGGTATTATAGATGTTTTCTTGTCTGATGTAATTTTGCCTTTTTTAGATACTTTTTCAATCTTTTCTTGCATAGTAGGTTTTAATGTTCTACTAATTTTGATTACAATATCAGTATTTATATGTATGTCATGTATGTCATGTACTGAAATATTATCTTCATGACTAAATTGACCAATAGATTGTTTTACAGTATTAATAACGTTTTCATTATTTTTTTCAGAAATGACTTCTAATCGTTTCTTAATTCCGATATAAATATTACCACAATGTTTCAACTTAAAAACATTGCCGCTAGGAACTAACTTCTTGATATGTTTATTTTCATCTAGCTTTTTTATAAGGTCATATATATAAGTTTTATCATGTTCTGTAATAATAACTAAACCATCTGTTATAGACGAAGCAACATTTAAATTTATTAAATTTGCTTGGTAAATAGCTTCAGCTACTAAACATCTGCATCCTCCTGTTATTAAATTAGCAAGATATGAATTAGTAAATGAACTAGCATGACAATTTTCATATAATCCAGTATTAATGGAAAATGTACTTTTATCACCAGTCTGTAACATTTTACCATATATACCATTGCTTATCTTTTTTAACATAGCTTCTACAAAATCACTCTTAAAAATATTTTCCATTCTTAGTTGGTGTAGAATAATTATTAAATATTGATAAGGTGTGTCAAATTCAATAGCATCATAATATTTAACAATGATTGGTGTTAATCGCAAGATGTTTTTATCATCTAACAGTCTATTGTATTCACATGAAGTAATATATTGACTAATTCCAGATCGTAAGAATAATTGTGCATTGCTACTGTTTTGACTAGCAATAGCTGGATATAAATAATCTTTATTATATTCAAATTTTACTTTTACTAAAAATGGTATATCTTTATTATTTAATTCTTTAATTTCAGATTTAATATTTGTAGTTATTGTTTGAATTTTACTAAAATCATATATTTTATTTAGAAGATTTTTTGCTACAGATGTATATGCATTAACAACATCTAGATCAAATACATTTTTGTTATATTTACCTATATAATATTGAGAATTATTTGGACCTGTTAAATTAAATTTAGCGTCACATGTAAAATAAGATTCCCATGGTAATAATAGCACTTCAGATTTATCATGTTTTACTTTAACAACTTGGTCTTGCGCTGATTTAAATAACTTAGAGTATTGATCTGTAGTAATTTGTGTAAAGCTATTTTTTATAAAGTTAACAAGAAGTTCAGATATACTGAAAGCTGTAATAAAGAATTTGTAATCTAATGATGTTTCAATTTGTTCTAAACAAAATTTACAATATCCTTTTTTAAGATTTAAACATTTACAATACAGTTCTGCTTTATTGATAATTGTAGTAATAATCAACATAATAGTTGATTTTATATCATTATGAATTTCAGTAGACGCAAGTAAATTATCTTTGACAATATCAGCACAATCTAATATTGGCTTACTGGGTTCTTGAACAATGTTAGCTATAGTATTATTTTGACAATAAACAGAACTATTTGGTAGTACAAATTTTCTGCCTCGAAATATAAAAGATCCAATTAATCTACCGTTTAAATGTCTAATCTTATGTGTAAAAAAAGCTTTATGTTTGCATTGATTTATAAGTCCATAAAGTTTTCGTTTTTTTGAAAGTATTTTTTCAATGGCTTTATCGTTAGCCTTTTTATCTTCATTCTGAGTTGAATCAATATCTTCAGATAAAATATCATCTTCTTCATTATCTTTAGTAACAATGTATTTATCTTTGTCTACATTTTGAGTCAAACGAAAATATTCTTTCACTGAATGAATGTATTTAATTTTTAAAGTTTCAATATTATGCATTTTTTTGAAAATCCTCACTAAGTAATTATATTTTTTACATCCCCATTTAAGACGTAGTTTAACTTGATACCTGTATATTATTCTACCTGCATTTAATAGATTATTTAGATCTATAGATTTAGTTTTTCTATTACAAGAATTTATTTTATCAATCATATTGCTTAAAATTTTATTCGTATCTTGTTCAATATCATAATTTTTTGATTCTTTTAATTTCCAGTTAATAAATAGACTACAGTATATTCGATATGAATTACAAATATCTGCAATATGAAAATAAGCTCTGTTCAATATAGTTTCAGTATCTAAAATTTTTCTTAAAAAAATAGATTTAAAATTAGTGTGTTTCAAAACATCAATACTGTTATCTGTAAATAATGCGGTAGTACTATTAATCTTAATATTAAATTTATTTATAAATAAATTTAATATTTTTAAAAATGATAACTTAGCGCTTTTATCGTGTTTGATATCAGTAGTTTGATCTTTTTCTTGTGCGTATATTGTGTTTTTTTGTTGTGAATAATACAAAGAAATTAACTTTAATTCTTTTTGATGTGTTGTAGTTTTATTTGTCTCTGTCTTTATAGCACCCATTGTCAAAAATTTATATAATCATAGTACAAAAATGTGAAAGATTGTATTAATTATATTTCTTATAAATCTGATTCTACAACTTCTATATCTTTAATGTCTGTTTTTATCTTTAAATTATATAATTCTAATATGCCTTCTACAAATTCTGAAGAACTGATTTCATTTGTCATAATATTCTTACTAAATTGTTCATATAGATACTGGTATGTTGTATGATCACCTTTGTTCTTATGTAAATATTGATATATATGAACAATTTTATTGTAATCAAGAGATATAATATTTTCCATAATATTTTTAATTACTTCTTTTTTAATATACAGTTTGTAAATTTTATTGTTGATTGATATATCGTCATATGTAAAATCTATATTATAAATTGTTTGTAATTTTGTATCACACCTATTATTTCTGTATCTTGCTTGATTGTATAAATCATATCTAGAAGTAGGCATAAAGAATAAAATTGTATCTGTATTATTAAAATTGAATCCTCTAGCTGTTAATGAATATGTTGTTAATAATATTTTAATTTCTCTATTATTGAATTTATCTATAATAATATACCTATTTTTATCATTTGCATCTAGTGACATAGATATAGATTTAAGTCGAAATGGTAGATTTTCTGTAAATAAAGTTATATGTGATTTTAAATCAAAAAATATTAATACTGAATGATTTTTTGTAAATATCTCATCACATAACATTTTGATTACTTCTAAAATTTTCTTATCGTAGTACACTAAACCATGTAGACATATGTTGTTTATATATTCTGATACAGGAGTTAGAACTTGATTATACACTTCTTTATTATGTATTAATGCATAATAGTCCTTTAAATTAAGAATTTTATTTTTAGATATTTGTTGTTTAATTGTGTCACTTAATAAGTCTAATGCAGGAAATTTTAAATTAAATTTTTTAAACACAAAATCAATTTGTGCTAATGAAATTTGATTTATTTGCATTAAAGCTTTTTGTATGTCTAGTGTTGCATTAGACATTATTTTAATCGCTGCATTAACACTTTCGTAAATATTGCTTTGTTGTTTTTCTATAGCACTTAAAACATTTAAGATTTGTTCTACTGTAAAATCAACATTTTTTCTGTCTTTTGATGTAATTTTATTTGTAATATCCATATCTTTATAAGTTTCCAAAACTTCTTGTCCTTTATCAATTGATTCCTGTAATGTTAAAACTGTTTGCTCTTTACTGTGTGAGTATATATTATGGTAGATATGAAAATTAACTATTGTTGATACAATAAATTTATTACTTAAAATTCCAGCATCTAAATTATAAAATAAACCAAACATTTTAAACGGCATAACTGTTTCTGCTAATTCTTTTAAATTCCATGCAAAATTTAGTTTATGTAAACTATATTGTTTAATAATGCTGTGACTTGTATTATCTAAAATACGAATTTTTAGATTGAAATATAAATCTTTAGCTAAACCACATAATCTATTACTAATTACAACTTTTCGTAGATTTAATAAGGTTTTTTCTTGGTTTTTATATGTCATATTTTTACCAATAATTTTTACTATATTGTACATATGTTGATTTAATTTTTCTCTAATTACGGAATAATAATAAATAATATTTTTAAATGGATTGTTTTTCCAAAAATTAATTTTCTTCTTTATACGTACAACTTTTAAATTATTATTAATTTTACGTTTTTGTATAAAAATATTGTCTTTCATAGCTCTAAATTTTTTAATTTCATATTTAAATTCTTCAAATTTAGTGTTAACTCCTATTATATTAAACAGTATAGATTCTAAATTCATAGCACCATCTTTAATATTGAATATAAATTTAGCTATATAATTCCAATCATCGATATTTTCTGACTGTATAGATCCCGTCGTCATTCTAATCTTATAATCAAATTTCTTATCTAATATATAAATTGCTTCTAACATGTCCGATAATGTTTTACATAGTTCGTAATTACAACTAGAATCATTTTTAATTACTATGCTTTCGTCAATACATAAATATGTGTTAGATAAATTACTTGTATATATATTTTTGATATCAAAACAAAAATCAAGAATTTCAGTAATTTTTTTAGTACGATACTTTTCTAATGAAATAAATTTAATATTAGGAATATCATTATATAGTAATATTTCAGATACTTTTTTTAACTCTATTTCCCAAATTGGTATATATGTAGCTGGCATTATTACTATAAATGTCTTGTAATTATGATATCTGTACAAGTATATAATTTCAGCAATAATTACTCTAGTTTTACCCATCCCTTGCTCTAAACTTAGTATGAATTTATTTTGAGATATCATTTTACTTAAAGCTAAAAGTTGAACATCACTTAAATTCAAAGATGAACATAAACTTAATTTTAATATGCGTTTATATTCAATAACTGGAATGGTAGTTTTTCTCTTTAATGTTTTTATAAAAGTATCAACAACTGCAGCATTAATGTTGGCAAAGTTATAATATGATAGTAATTTTATATGTGATAAAGATAAAGTTTTTAATATAGTTTCATATTTATGTATTTGTTTACGACAGTATTCCAATAAATTAATACCAGTCATATTTATTAAATCAAAATAACCAATTGATTGGAAATATATTATTTCATAAATTTCTTTTTTATTAAGTTTGCTGTTATTAGCAAATGCAGTTTTTCTTTTACCATTTGATTCAAATAAATCATCAAATATTGCTTTAATCTTATTATGTTTATTATTAATAATGCAGTAAACTATAATTGATATTGGACTTATATTACATGATAAAATCAATCTTGATATTATTGGCCATATAGATATTACATTATAATGTTCAATAATATAATTATCTTTTTCTGCATATTGCATTGCATCAGAGATAATTTGAGAATTTTTAGTAATTATGTCATCAATAATAATTTCAATTAAAACATGATTAACTTGTATTTCTAAATATGCTCTATTATCTATAATTATTTGGATAATTTCTTTATTAATTTGTTTAAAATGTGTTTCTAAAAATAATTTATAAGTTTTTAGTGCATGACAAAAAATATAACACAAGCTGTTTATCATAGGTATTATTAAAAATTGCATAAACTGTTCTGGTGTTAGTATTTTGTAATATGCATCTAATCCAAATAGAATACCTTGGAATATATTCTTCAAACCATTATTACCTAAAAGATATTTGAATGATCTATTTTTCTTAACATTAAAATCAACACAATTATAAATTTGATATATATGATATTTATATTTTGTACTCTTGTCTTTTTCATCATAAAAAATTAAATCTTCAAAAATTTGCGTAATATTGTTGTTGTATCTAACTGAATCGTGATACATAAGCATAAAAAATACACAATTAATATTAGTAACTAAATTAAATTCTGGTTTATTGTGCTTCAAAATATAATTACTAATTTTTAATGTTGAACTATCTTCATATTCCTCTAATGATTTTATAGTTAATTTCAAATTTTTATAATTTTTATTTTCTGGTAATGAAAGTTTAATATTATTGCTGGAAAGCACCATATTTATCTTATCATTTGTGTATTTTAACAAGCTCTTAATATTAACATTATGATGATAAATAGTTAAATTTCCAGCATAATCCCATCTCCTATAAACTTGAGACATATAAAATTTTGAAAGTAAAACTACTAAGTATCGTAGAATACTTGCGTGTGCATTGTTGATATTAGATAAAATTTTACTGTTATTTGACATAAATTTTTTCTTATTATACATTAAATCTAATTTTAATTCGACATAGAATTTATTAAATCGGATCAATATGGCTAATAATTTATTTAAGATAATAATAACTTTGTCTAAAAAAAACGATATGTATTTTGATGAAAACGGATTACATTTCTTAATGAAAAATGACGAAAGTGATATATATGGAATAGTTAACATGTCTAAAAAGCTTGTAAAACAAATCTCTAAAATTAAAGGTAACGTGCAAATAACTATAGTGGATTTCCAACAAAGAGCTGATAATATAATTTATTGGATAAATTTTTATGTTACATTTCACAATTTAGGACAGAATGAAGATAAAGATAAAATACAAAATTTCAATTTTATTATTAATGATCAGGAAGATAAAAAAGTAGAATCTTCTAAAATTATAGCTGCTGAAATAACTTATGATTTTGAATTGTTTATTAATAAACAAAATAGTGAAATAAATCCTAATAATTTTCAACAACAAGTGGAATACTATTTAGAGAAATACAAAATTAAATACATTATTGAATCAATTATATGTGATCAAAATAGTCAATTTAGAGCTATTTATAGTGTTGGTAAATCTGGACAATTTTTACCTAGATTAATTAAAATAAATATACTTGATGACAATCTAAACATGGATGAAAAGACATGTTTAATTGGTAAAGGAATTACATATGATACTGGTGGTTATAATTTAAAACCATGGAGATATATGTTAGGAATGAATAGAGATAAAGGAGGAGCAGTATTTGCATTATTTCTAGGTATATTGCTAAAACTTGAATTTAATATTAGTTCCAATGTGTTATTACCAGTTGCTGAAAACAAAATTAATTCTTTAGCGTCCTGTCCAGGAGACATAGTTTTTAATTACGATAATAAAGCTATACAAATACAACATACAGATGCAGAAGGAAGAGTAGTATTGAGTGATGCAATATCATACGCATGTAAACATTTGTCTTTTAATAAAATGTTTACATTTGCCACTCTAACAGGAGTTGCTGAATGCATTATTGGTCCAGATACAGCTATTTTCATGTCCACTGATACAAATATCACTAATAAAGCAATTAAAGTAAGTAAGTCAGTTGCAGAAAGAGTGTGGTATTTGCCATTTCAATCATGGTGTAAGGAATTTATAAAATTTGAACACAATAACATTCAAGGAGTAAAAAATTGTACTGATGGTTCTAATGCAGATACGGCATTAGCTGGAGAATTTTTGCGACACTTCTTTACTTCCAAAACAGCTAGTTTTACACATGTTGATTTAGCTGCCATGTTTGATAAATCTGTCACAGAAAGTTACAGTTCATCTAATATGCTACTAGTGCTATTAAATTTGATATCTGCATAATTATTAAATTTTATTGTTATAGATTAAAATTTAAAGTATATTATATTCTAAAAGCCTAGGTAGCTTAATGGGAAGAGCAAAGGTCTGAAGAACCTTAGGAAGCAGTTCGAATCTGCTTTTGGGCGCATTTAAAACTAATTATTTAGCAATTTTAATAACAACTTCATACTTTTATAGTTATTAATATAATTATGTAATTTTATATAAGTATTTATTTTTTCGCATATTTTACATATTTTAGTATTACGATTGCATGTACACTGTAGTGTAAATAAATAGTCAGAAATAATATTTAATATGTTAGTGATACTAATGCTTTCTCCCTTTAGAATTTTTTTATCAATATAATTAATAATATGTTGAATACTATTGACGTCCCCTATGTTTTCATATTTACTAAAATCTCCATATAAAATTGAATTTATAATATCTCTACTACTAGAGCTATGTATATTCATACTTAAAAATTTTTCATAATTAGTAGTTATATCTGTTTTATCTTGAATATTTGTATTTTCTAAAACGTATTTAGCAAATTCATTAATATTATCATTATTATTGAATTTTTCAATATTAATTACTAAACTTCTGTTTTGTATAGCTTCACATATTTTGCTCATTTCGTGGGTAACAAAACAAATAGTAAGGTTGTACTCTTTTTCTAAACTTGATAAAAATACTTGTTGTGCTATGAAACTTAAAATATGTGCTTCATCAAAAATAATAAATACCCTAGTATGATAAATTTGTATTAATCTTAAACTTTTTTGCAACACTTCTCTACAACATTGAGCTGAATTTACTACTGGTGTATCAACATAAATTACTAATATACTTATATTGGGACCAGTATTTTTATGATACTCTTGGGTCAATATCTCTGTAAATTTACTTTTACCTACTCCAATTTCTCCAGTAATTAAAATGCTACTAGGAAAAATGCTTGATGAGCATAATTTTTGTATAGTTTTTGCATAATAGGGACTAAATTTTTGATATGTAGATAGATTTATATCTCTAAAATGTTTGTAATGTATCATAAATTTTTTAATGAAATCATAAATGATTTATTAATTTGAAATTAAAATATCAAGTAAAAAATTTATAATATTTAATTAAATTAGTGAAATTAAATATTGCTACACTAATAATATCATTTTTGTTTATTATTATTTCTGGTGTAGCTTGATCATCACAATATCTATTATCTGACATGCAGAATATTTCATTTGATTTTGTATTATATGTTTTTACTTCATCACGTATACCTGGTAAAATTAAATATGATACTTTACCAATTGTTTCTATATAGTAACATCCATATGTAGAATATTTACTTTTCTGTTTATTTACTTTAATATATTTCTTGAATAAATTTATTGTTGAATTGGTTGGACCCATTATTCTTAATATTCTAGGTTGTATAATAATTTCTTTGTCTGTAACAATGTTTTCTTCAACAACTACTATATCTCCTGTTCTAGATTGAAAGTAATTTTTAATTATTGGAATCATTGTTAAATCAATGATTTTATAATTATTTATTGCATAGTATGGTTTCAAACATAGTATATGGTCCCCTATATTTATATTAGGAGTCATTGCATCACTTATTACTAAGACGAATTGTCCAAATATAATGATGAAAATTGTTATTAGCAACAAACTAAATCTAAGTATGTAAAATCTGAATGATAACAATATGGTTAATAATAATAATAATAATATAAGCATTTTTGAAATTATAAATGTGAGTTTAAATAATATTATTTTATTAATATATAAACTAACAAAAATAGATTGAAGTTTGATATATATTGATACATAATGTCCAATTAAATAATCATAAAAAATAGTATTATCAGTATTGTAACAAATATAAATTATATACTAAAATTTTCGATACTTTTTAGTAATAAATACCAATTAACATTCAAAACAACAATATTAATATATATTAACTGTATCAATAAAATTTAGTAATTTATCTAATTCTATACAAATAATAACAACATTTGAATAAGCTAATATGATGCTTGCAAAGTAATATAAGATAAAATTATCATTTAAAATGTTAAATTATATTTAGTTAAAAATAAAAAACAATAAATATATCTTAAATAATAGAATAAATTCAATGAATTTTATCCACTAATTTATGTTAATTTGATAATTTTATTTTAATATTGTTTAAGTATATTCTTATACTGTTTATTGATTTTTACATTTAACAATCTTTAGTAAAAACATGCCACGATTTAGTCAGTTTTCACACAAGGAAGAACTTCAAAATAATCATTATGAAACAATTTTTAAATTTGGATTAAAAAAACCATAATAAGAATTCTGATGATTCGAATACTTATACTACAAACAATAAGTATTCACATGAATGGAATTTTGTTATAAAAAATTTAAAAAACTTTGATATAACATTAGGACATACACATGTTAATGAACCATTAAGTAAAATTCCATCTAGTAAAGCTAATGTTGTAATACAGTATTTATTTAGAGGAGGATCTAAACCAATAACTACATTTAAAATGAATGTTATGAAACCCATTGATATATTTACCAGTACTTTATATGAAGATAAAGATTTTGATTATATATCACTACAAGATAAAAGGGAAATTATTAATTTATTATCAAAATATCAATTTGTAAAGGAAGGATTCGCAATTAAAAGTAAAGAAGCAAACTATGCTTATAAATATCGTACTGTTGTAACTGATGCGTTTCATGATTATTGTTCACAATTTAAATTTCCATTCGACAATACAGAATTTCCAGATATTTATTCTAAATTTATGTACGATACTATATCTACTGGACCAAACAAATGGCCAGATGACTATAAGGATGATATAGGATTTCAAATTGTTTATTTAATTTCTAAAGCATTCAAACTAAATTTTATACAAACAAAAATGTTTTGCGTTATTATAAATCATGGTAATGATGCTGAAATTCATAAAAAACTTCTGAACTCATCATCAAAACTGTCAAAAGAATACAAGCATATGATAAATAAAATAAGCAATTATCAATATTCAGATTGCTATACAACTATAGGTGATCAGTCATATTCAGTAGTAACCGAAGATTTAGTCAACTATTTGAATGAATATTATACTAATAAAAAAGATAAATTATTGTGTTCATATGTTATCTCTATATTAGAAGGAGGAAATATAAAACTTAAAGATTGGGATTTTGCTAGATTAGCAATAGCTAATTTATTTTCTGTTGCTAGATTCTAATATTGAATAAGGCATTTAAAAAAAACAATATAACATTAATTTGTTCTTAATTTATTATGTATTAAAAATGTCCGGCACTGATAATTTTATTCATAGCATTAAAGAACCACAAGATACCGTGTTTCTTTTCGTATTAGATCCAACGAAAAAAAAAGGAAAATTCACTACAATTAAACAAGATATTAAAAAAAGTATTGGTCTTTTAAATGCCGAACTTGAAAATAAACATATGCTAGGAAGCATTAATGAACAAGTTATTTCTAAAGAATATACTGCAAATCTAAATGCAAGTCTAATACCAATGGTAAAAGAATCAAAATTATATTTAAATTTAAAAGATGAAGATAAATTTAAATTTATAAAAGATAAAATTGGTATAAGCTATAAAACTTTAATGCAACAACAAGATGCTAATTATATTGTAGTTAATTCAGCACATGAAAACTTTCAAGAAGGAGGTGGAGTTTGTTATGATATATATGCAGATGCACAAATTGCTGTAACATGTAAAGATGCAGAATTTACTCCAACGGCTAAAGCTTTATCTAAAAAAACTGTAAATGGGTTACGTTCTGTTATACACGTAGTAGAAGATAAAATAAATAGTAGATGTTTTTTTACTGTACATGCTAATGGTCCACAGACATATAGAAAAGCAGATGTTAATCACTTAGAAGAAAAATTACTTCATTGCTTTGGTAGTTTAATCAATACTGTTGATATTATGATGGACGAAAAGGATCCTAATAGTAAAGTTGTTATTGTAACACCATTATTTTCTATTGGACTATATTTGAAGGATTCATCAATACCTCTTTTTCCAGGTCATACAAAAAAGGACACTATAAGAGATATGCTAATGATATATCAATTACAATTGTTTAATGCTGTAGCAAAAGCAATAGAAAAAAGGCATAAAAGCAGAAATGTTACAGTTCAATTTGTAATTCCAACTATAGATTACCCTATATTTCAACGTTTAACCCTTTTAGCAAAAATTTCAAGAGAACAATATAAAGAAAAAATAGAAAAAGAAAAACATGATAATGCTGGAACAAAATCTAGTGATCCAACTAAATCAAGCAAAACAAATAAATCACATGAGACTAGTGAAAAAAAACATGATTATGTTACACAAGATAAGGATGATGATGAAGATTTAATAAAAAAAGGTAGCGACAAAATCTTAGATACAGCGCAGAATAGTGGAAAAAACGTTTCTTCTAGATCTAATCTTTTTACAATGCTTAATTTAATTATAGGTTCAGTACTTGTAATTATTTCTATTTCAATTGTTATGTTTATTAGACTTAGAAGCAGTAATTCTCCTACTAAAAATAATAATCACAAGAAAATAAAGCAATATTAATTTTAAGTATATTCTTTTTATTTTGTTATAATATGTAGCAAATTGATAAAAATGAGTTTAAAACATACTGATACTAGTGTTACTGATACTAAAGTTACTGATATTGATGCTAATAAAGCAATTTGTAATGCTAATGAAGCAATTTGTGTACCCATTTATGAAAGAGAAGAACTAATTATAGATACAATAAATACCAATGACTTAATTTGCACAGTTTTTCTTGATGAACAACAAGAATCAATTCTAGATATAATAGAAGTATCACCTATACAACGAGAACAAATTGAAGAAAGTATTTCTTCAAATGCTAAATTGCTAGATGAACTTACACAAAAAAAGTTTGATAGCTTAGGCATAGAAGAAAGTAAACTTTCTCCATCACTAGTAAAATCTAAACTTAAATCTAAAATACCAGACTTTTATGCTCAAAGTGCATTAAATTTCAAGGATCCGAATTTGATAGCTGCCATTAGCAATATATTTTATGCTACAATTAAATATCCGGTATTTTCATCTATGCTAAAAAATATTGCTGAAGGTTATATTAGATTTGATATTGAAAATTCTACTGAACATTGTAAAAAAAATAGTACATTAAGAATGGGGTCTTTTTTTTATAACATACAACGATTTTCTGATATTCTTTCGTGCACTCATCAAGCAATAACGTCAAAAACGTTAGAAACTATAAAGAAAGTTTTAAAAGAAATATCAAAAGATAATTCTGTTTCTGTATCAGTAATAGTAAAAGGTTGCAAAGATATTTCTCAAAGCGTGCATATGTTTTTTATTAATAGCGAAAAAATCAGTGAAAAACAAGATGCACTTGTTACTGAAATAATGAGAGAAGCTAATATTGTAAGTACCTTTTTAGAAAAATATACTACAAAAGAAGAAATTAGAACTCTTATTGTTACGTCGTTTTCTTTTAGCAAGTGCTCATATTCAAATTTTATGAGTGTTTTATTCGGTTTATGCGAACTGAGTAAAATAATAGAGGAAAAAGCTAAAACAGATAAAGAAAAAGGATCTAGTAAGCTTACTTTATTTTATAAATGTGAAATCCATCGTGAACTTTTAAATATATTATCTAGTATTGCTAAAGAATACTTTAAAGATAAAACAAAAAACCAAAAGAAATAAGCAAAATCAGCTGAAGTTATTTATTGAATCAATAAGTAAAAAGTTTGATTATAACAACATAACATTTTATTATCATATAAGTAAATATATACAAAATGAGTTTACAACATACTGATACTAATAACGTAATTTGCACCATTTTTTTTGATGAAAGCGAAAAACTAACTATTGATACAATAAATGTATCACTTTCACTTGTACAACAAGAACAAATAGAAGCAGATATTGCTTCAAATAATGAATTGCTACTCGAACTACAAGATAGAAAACTTAATAGTTTAATAGTAAAACAAAAAACAGAAAGTGATGTTTTCGTAGAATCAGAGAATCTACGAGCAAACTTGCTACCAAAAGAATCTGATGCTTCAAATTCATCAAGTTTAGATGATATGGATTTGATAAATAGAATGGCAAAGATAATTGATACTGCAGTTTTATATCCAGGATTTTCATCTATGATGAAAAATATTGCTGAAGGTTATATAAGATTTGATGTTGAAAATTCTGAGAAATATTGTAAAAAAAATAGTGGATTATTTGTAGTATCTTTTTCTTACAGTCAACAACGATTTTCTGATATTCTTTCATGCATTAATGAAGATATTGCATCACAAAAATTGTTAAAAAATATAGATGAAGTGTTAGAAGAAAAATCAAAAAAAAATATTGTTTCTGTATTATTAACAAGAAAAACTTTCGTATTTAAAAAACAAAACGCAGGTGCAATTTTTATTGATAGAGAAAGAATTAAAACAGGGGGCAGTCGTCGTATATTTTTTACTGAAATGATGAGAGTAGTTAATATTGTCAATGCATCTTTTGCAAAAGAAACAACAAAAGCAATTCTAGTAATTGAGAAACCTTTCACTGATACTTGTACATATATATGTTTTATAAATATTTTATTACGTTTATGCGCAATGAATAAAATAATAGAGCAAAATGCTAAAGCACATAAATTTGGTCATCTTCCTTTTTTGTCCAAGATCTTTAAACCAAGCAAGCCTATTTTATTTTATTCATGTGAAGGATATCGTGAACTTTTAAATATATTATCTAGTATTGCTAGTAAATACAAAGTTTGGTTTTAGCAATAAACTAGTATGAAGAACTAGCATAATAAATCAACTAAAGCAAATTAAAGATAAAATAAAAAACCAAAAGAAATAAGCAAAATCAGCTGAAGTTATTTATTGAATCAACAAGTAAAAAAATTCGATCATAATAACATAACATTTTATTATCATATAAGTAAATACATACAAAATGAATTTACATACTGATACCAATAACGTAATTTGCACCATTTTTTTTGATGAAAGCGAAAAACTAACTATTGATACAATGAATATATTACCTCTGAAACAAGAACAAATAGAAGCAGATATTGCTTCAAATAATGAATTGCTACTCAAATTTCAAGATAAAAAACTTGATGGTTTCATCGCAGAAGCAGATAATCTACCAGCAGACTTGCTACCAAGAGAATCTGATGCTTCAAATTCACTAAATTTCAATAATGGGAATTTGATAAATGACATTACAAAGATAATTGATTCTGCAGCTTTATATCCGGGATTTTTATCTTTGATGAAAAATATTTCTAAAGGTCATATGAGATTTGATATTGAACATGCTAAGAAACATTATAAAAAAAATCTTGGATTATTTGTAGTATCTTTTTCTTACAGTCAACAACGATTTTCTCATGTTCTTTCATTCATTGATAGAGATGTTGTATCATCAAAATTGTTAGAAGAGATAGAAGAAGTTTTAGAAGAAAAATCAAAAAAACATACTGTTTCTGTATTATTATCAAGAAAAGCTTGCGTATTTAAAAAACGAAACGCAGGTGCAATTTTTATTGATAGCGAAAAAAATAAAACAGAGGACCATCATATATTTTTTACTGAAATGATGAGAGCAGTTAATATTATCAATGCAACTTTTATAAAAGAATCAACAAAAGTAGTTCTAATACTTGAGACGCTTCCCCCTGCTACATGCTATATAGGTCTTATAAATATTTTATTCCGTTTATGCGCAATGAATAAAATAATAGAGCAAAATGCTAAAGCACATAAATTTGGTCATCTTCCTTTTTTGTCTAGGTTCCTTAAACCAAGTAAGCCTATTTTATTTTATTCATGTGAAGGATATAGTGAACTTTTAAATATATTATATAGTATTGCTAGTAAAACTAAGTTTGGTTTTAGCAATAAACTAGTATGAAGAAATAGCTAGCATAATAAATCAACTAAAGCAAATTAAAGATAAAATAAAAAACCAAAAGAAATAAGCAAAATCAGCTGAAGCTATTTATTGAATCAATAACATAGTCTTTATTTATTTTATCATTATATTAAATAAATTATATAAAATGAGTTTACAACATACTGATACTAATAATAATCATGTAATTTGCACCTTTTTTTTTGATAAAAAAAAAGAACTAATTGTTAATGCAAAAGACGTATTACCTCTGAAACAAGAACAAATAGAAGCAGATATTGCTTCAAATCTTAAATTGATAAACATACTTCAAGCTAACAAACTTGATAGTTTAATCGTAAAAGAATATGATTTTTTTTTAGAAATGGAAGAAAAAGATGATCAGAATTTGAGATCTGCCATGACAAATATAATTTCTACGTCAGTGAAATATCCAGGATTTTCATCTATGCTAAAAAATATTGCTGAAGGTTATATTAGATTTGATATTGAAAATTCTACTGAACATTGTAAAAAAAATCGTGGATTATTTGTAGGATCTCTTTCTTACGATAAACACAAATTTTCTGAGGTTCTTTCATACATTGATAAAGATATTACAGAATACCATGCAATTATGGAAGAAGCTTTAGAATGCAAATCAAAAGATAATACTGTTTCTGTATCATTAACAGGAGAAACTTGCGTATTTGAAGAACAAAACATAAGTATGCTTTTTATTAATAATAAAAAAATGAATATAGGGAACAATGATGTATTTTTTACTGAAATAATGAAAGTAGTTAATATTATCAGTGTTGCTTTTTCAAGAGACGCACGAATAGAAACACTTCTAGTTGAGTCGCCTGCTTCAGACGATTGTGTATATCGAGATTTTATGAGTACTTTATTCCGTTTATGCGAACTGAATAAAGTAATAGAGAAAAATGCTAAAGAACATGCTGCTCATTATGATCTTTGGTCCAATTTCTTTAAAAAAAGCAAGCCCACTCTATTTTATAAATATGAAGGCCGTCGTAAACTTTTAAATATATTAACTAGTATTGCTAAAGAATACTTTAAAGATAAAACAAAAAAACCAAAAGAAATAAGTAAAATTAGCTGAAGTTATTTATTGAATCAACAAGTAAAAAGTTCAATTAATAATAACATAGTCTTTATTTATTTTATCATCATATTAAATAAATTATATAAAATGAGCTTACAACATACTGATATTAATATTAATAACGTAGTTTGCGCCTTCGATTTAAATGAAATGGGAGAACTAACTTTGCAAACAACAGAAGTAGATATACAACAAAAACAAATAGAAGAAGGTATTAATTCACATCTTAAATTGCTAGAAGAACTTCGAGATAAAAAATTTAATAGTTTAAGCGTAGAAGAATATGATTTTTTTGAAGATAGTCCACGACTAGAAAGCTCACCAAAAGAATCTGATGCTTTAAGTCAATCAAGCAATGATTTGCATTTGATGAGTGCCATTCAAAATATAATCGATATAGCAATTCAATATCCAGGATTTTCATCTATGCTAAAAAATATTGCTGAAGGTTATATTAGATTTGATTATGAAAATGCTGATGAATATTGTGAATATGGTCCAAAAAGCACGAGTGCATTAACTATAGGGGCTTTTAGTAGTCGACAACAATTTTCTAGTATTTTTAAAATTATTGATAAAGAAACTATGATACCAGAATTGTCAAAAACTATAGGAGAAGTTTTAAAAGAAAAATCAAAAGATAATGCTGTTTCTGTATTATTATCAAACAAAGTTAACAAAGTTGATGGTAAAAACGTAAATACAAATAGATTTTTTGTTAATAGCATTTTTGTTGATAACCAAGAAATCGATGAAAAACGAGATATATTTTTTGCTGAAACAATGAAAGCAGTTAATATTGTAAATGCATCTTTAACAGATTCTGCTACAAAAGTGGAAATAAAAATGTTTCACGCTAAGTCGCCTTCTTTTGACGAGTGTACATATTCAAATTTTATGAGTATTTTATTCGGTTTATTTGAACTGAATAAAGTAGTAGAGGAAAATACTAAAGAATGTAAATTTATTAATTCTCCCATTTTGTCCAAGTTCTGTAAACCAAAACTAAGAAAGCCTATTTTACATTATAAATGTGTAAGCCAACGTAAACTTTTAGATATATTATATAGTATTGCTAAAAAATAACTAAGTTTATTTTAGTGGTGAAAACTAAATCAATAATTACAAAAATTATTGATGAACTTATGTAATTTGAATATTGAACATATTCCATAAAATATATTATTTTATCATCATATTAAATAAATTATATAAAATGAGCTTACAACATACCGATATCAATGTTAACAACGTAGTTTGCGCCTTTGATTTAAATGCAGGAAAACAACTAAATTGGCAAACAATAGAAGTATTGCCTCTACAACAAGAACAAATAGAAGAAGGTATTACTTCAAATATTAAATTGCTAGACGAACTTGAACGAAAAAATCTCAATGATTTAAAAATAAAAAGAACAATTGTTTTAGACACAAACGTAGAAGAAGATGCTGAATCTGGTGGCGTTGCTGGATGCACTACTGCAAATTTACTAGGAAAGACAAAAGCATCATATGATTTTAATTTAGAAGATTATCGTGATTTGAAAATTCGTGTTGAAAATATAATTAATATAGCAATTAAATATCCAGGATTTGAATCTTTGATGAAAAATATTGCTAAAGGCAATATTAGTTTTGATATGCATGTTATTGATTCTAGTTCTTACAAAACAAGTGATTTATTAAATATAACGTACTTTATGGAAGGAAAAGAACAAAGACAATTTTCTAGCGTTTTGGACTTAGTTATTAAAAAAGCTTCAATATCAGAAGAAATAGAACAAATTTTACAAGAACAATCAAAAGAAAATATTGTTTCTGTATCATTATCAAGTAAAGTTCGTAATACTATTGGTGAAGAAGTGAATCTTTTATTGATCAATAGTAAAGAAATCGATGAAAAAAATACTAAAAAAGCAATAAAAATGTTTTTTGTTAAAACAGCAAAATTTACTAATATTGTCAATTCATTTTTAACAAATTTTTGTGCAAGTAAACAAATAAAAGCCGTTGTTGTTAGTGTACTTTATAATAGACACGTTGCATATGAAAGTTTTATGGGTATTTTATTTGCTTTATTAGAACTGAATAAAATAATAGAGGAAGCAGCTAAAATAGATAGAGAAAGTAAATTCACTTTATTTTACGATTGTGATGACGAATATTCTACGATTTTAAGTATATTGTTTGAAATTTCTAAGAAATATTTAGTTTAATTTTAGTAATGAAAAACTAGCGATAAAGAAACAGCTCGAAAAACAAATTTAGATAAAACTAAACAAACTAAAGAAAAAAGCATGATTAGCTATATTATTTGCTTATTTCATATTTAATACATATTTTTATATTTTATACTTTATTTAAAAAAGTAAAATAATAATTATAAAATGAGCTTACAGAATACCAATACCAATATTAATCACGTAATTTGCAACTTTAGTTTCAATGAAGAAAGAGATGCTACTTTGAAAATGATAGAAGTACCAGCAAAAACAGAGCAAATGAATGATGATATTGATTTAAATGTTAACATGATTATAGAACTTAATAAAAAAGGACTTGATAGTTTAAATTTAGAAAATTTAGATAATACGAAAATTGTTATTGGAAATATAATTAGTACGATATTTGAATATCCAGGATTGAAATCTTTGATGAAAAATATTGCTGAAAATAATATTAGTTTTGATATTGATGCTTCTAGAAAAATTTATAATTCTAACCCGAATAGTTTATTAATTATCTCGCAAATTAGTGAAGACAAAGAACGTGGGAATGGGAAATTTTTTGATGTTTTTACATGTATTGATCAAAAAACTATAATATCAGGAATATCAAAAACTATAGATGAATTTTTAGAAGAAAAATCAAAAAATAATACTGTTTCTGTAGCATCAACAGGAACAGCTCGCAATGATCTCCTTATGGTTGATTGTGAAACAGATTGTGAAACAAAGTTTGAACAAAACTTGACAGCGCCTGCAATAGAATTACACGCATTTTTTATTAAAACAATAAAACTTGCTAATGCTACTATCGCTTTTTTAGAAACATCACCCGCAAAAGAAAAAATAACATCCTTGTTTATCAGTATTCCTGGTAAAGATGGTACATATAAAAGTTTTATGTGTATTTTATTTATTTTATTGGCACTGAATAAAGTAGTAGATGAAAAAGCTAAAATAGATAAAGAAGGTAAATTTACTTTATTTTTTCACTGTGACGATGCACATGTTCCATTTTTAAATATCTTGCTTGAACTTGCTAGTAACTACAAACATCAACTTGTTTAATTTAATTTTAGTATTGCTAGTCACCACTGTGACAAAAATACATCAACTTGTTTAATTTAATATTAATAATAATTTGTTATTTTTAAAGAAAGTTATTTTTTATAAAAATATTTTAATTAATTATCTAATATGTAGTTGTATTTAATTATCTAATATGTAGTTGTATGTATATATTAGTTATAAGACAATTATATAAAATGAACTTACATTCTGATACTAGTATTGGTAACGTAATTTGTTCTTTTGATTTAAATGAAAGAAAAGAACTAACTTTGCAAACAATAGAAGTACCACCTCTACAACAAGAACAAATAGAAGAAAGCATTGCTTCACATTTTGCAATGATATTGGTACTTAAAGATAAAAAATTTGATAGTTTAAATTTAGAAAATTCAGATGATTTGAAAATTACTATTGAAGGTATAATTAATACGGCAACGGCAATGCAATGTCCAGGATTGTTATCTATGCTAAAAAATATTAGTATGTGCAATATTAATTTTTATGCTGATTCTTTACAATGTTCTCATTATGCTGAAACAGTTGGTTTATTAAGTGTGTCATCTTTGAATATAAGAGAACAATTTTCTGATGTTTTTAGATTTATTAATAAAAACACTACAATATCAGGAATGTCAAAAACTATAAAGGAAGTTGTAACAGAAAAATCAAAAAAAAATATTGTTTCTGTATCATTAACAGAAAAAATTTGTATTAATAGTAAAGCAATGAATGTATGTTTAGTTAATTGTGAAGAAATATATGAAGAACAAACTATTGAAGAATCATTAATAATGTTTCATACCACAATAGCAAAATTTGCTAATACTATCAATGCCTTTTTAACAATATCTCCTGCAAACGAACAAATAAAAACCATTATCATTCATGCACCTGATGCTACACATGGAAGTTTTATGGGCATTTTATTTACTTTATTGGAACTAAATAAAATAATAGAGGAAAAAACTAAAATAGATGGAGAAAGTGAATTTATTTTGTATTACAATTGTAAGGGTGAACATGTTAGACTTGCACGTATGTTAGTTGAAATTGCTAATGTATATCAAAAAATAAATCACAAGTTATGCAAGGTATATTATAATATGAGAAGGCTTCTGGATAAGAAGGAACAGGAAGTGTTACATACAGCAGATAAGATATAAGTAAATGAGCTAATAATTACAAAAGTTATTTATTAACTTATGTAATTAATATTGATATGCCATATTTTTAATAAGAAAATATAAAAATAGTTGATAATACGATACTAAGTATGTGTTGTATATATTTATATTTATTATTGTATAAGAAAACTATATAAAATGAATTTAAAACATACTGATACTAGTATTAATAGCATAATTTGTGCATTTGACTTTCATATACAAACTGGTTATATATCGCAAACAATAGAAGTACCACCTCTAGTACAAGAAGAACCAGAAGAAAGAATGACTTCAAATATTACATTACTAACAGAAATTCAAAATAAAAAACTTGAACTTAATAGTTTAAATTTAAAAAAATCTGTTAAATGTATAATTGATGAGGTAGTTAAATATCAGGGATTTTCATCTTTGATGAAAAATATTGCTGAATGTAAAATTATATTTAATATGGCTGCTTTAAAATTTTATATTTTTTCTGGTACAAGTAGCTTATTAGGTATACAGTCTTCGCAAATGGAAAATCAATTTTCCGATGTTTTTAGATTTTTTAATGAAAGCCATGCATTACCATCCGTAAGAAAAACTATAGAGGCAGTTTTAGAAGAAAAAACAAAAGATAGTATTGTTTCTGTATTATTAACAGAAAGAATTGGCAAATTTATGGGTGCAGACATGTGTACATTTTTAGTGAATTGTGAACAAGTCAAGGAAGAACAAACTGTTTTAGGAGCATTAAGAGCATATTTTACTACAGTAGCAAAATTTACTAATACTATCAATTTCTTTTTAAAAACATCTCCTGCAAACGAACAAATAAAAACCATTATCATTCATGCACCTGATAGACCTGCTACACATGAAAGTTTTATGAGCATTTTATTTACTTTATTGGAAATAAATAAAATAATAGAGGAAAAAACTAAAATAGATGCAAAAAAGAAATTTACCGTATTTTACTGCTGTAATGATGCACATTTTATGCTTGTAGATCTAGTATATAGACTTGTTAGTAAATATCACTTTTTAAAACATTATAAAAACATATAAAATATAAAAAAATCTAATTATAGTATAATATTTGTTTATTATATAAATAAATTATATAAAATGAACTTACAACATTCTAGTACTAGTATTAGTAACGTACTTTGTTCTTTTGATTTAAATGAAAAGAAAGAATTAACTTTGGAAACAATAGAAGTACCATCTCTACAACAAGAACAAATAGATCAAGAAGTTAATAGTCACGTTGAAACTACAAAAAACATTACACTAGAACGACTTGATAATATAGATTTAGAAAATCTCAGTGATTCGGAATTGGAAAGTATTATTGTTAATATAGTTAATGTGTTAATAAAATATTCAGGATTTGCATCTTTGATTGAAAATATTGCTAAAGGCAATATTAGTTTTGATGTTAGTGCTGCTAAAGAATCTTATTATGATAAAACGAATGAATCATTTAGTATAATAATTGGACGAAACGAACGAGAACAATTTGATAATGTTTTTAAATTAATTGATAAAAACACTATAATACCAGAATTGTCGAAAACTATAAAGGAAGTTGTAACAGAAAAATCAAAAAAAAATATTGTTTCTGTATCATTATCAGACAAAGCTAGTATTATAGGTAAAAATATGCTTATAGTCCATAATGCAACACCTAATGTGGAATCAACACAAAAAACATTATTTAATGATTTAATAAACATTGCTAATATTATTAATGCCTTTTTAGCAAAACCTTCTACAAAACAACGAATAAAAACCATCATCATTAGCGCACCTTGTTATAATAAAGCAGTAACAACTGATGTTTTTGTAAATATTTTATTTGCTTTATTTGAACTGAATAGAATAATGTCTGAAAGAGCTGTAATGGATGTAGAACATAAATTTAATTTATTTTACTGCTTTACTGGCGATTGTGGTAAATTTTTAAATATATTGTATAAAATTTCTAAACCAATGTTAGTGCTTTAGTTTTTACTTTAACAATAAAACACTAACAATAAAGTAACAGGCTAGAACAAATTGAATATGAAACAAAACAAATCAAAATAAACAAGCAAAATCAACTGAAGTAATTATCTCTATTTCAATGTAAATAATGATACACCAGAAATTGAGAAACGATAATTACAAAAGTTATTTATTAACATTAACTTATATTAACTTATGTAATTTAATACTGATATGCTATTTTTTTATAAAAAAATATAAAAAAATTTTGATATGCTATTTTTTTATAAAAAAATATAAAAAAATTTAATTATAGTGTAATATTTGTTTATTACATAAATAAAATTGTTTAAAGCATTCTGATGTCAATATTAATAACTCTTATTATATAAATAAATTGTATAAATGAATTTAAGACATACTAATACTAATAATGTAATTTGCGCCTTAGATGTAAATGAAAAGGGAAAATTAACTTTGGAAACAATAGAAGTACCATCTCTACAACAAGAAGAAATAGAAGAAAGTATTTCTATGAACTCTAAAATACAAGCAACGATTAAAATTGCAGGACTTGATGATGTAAGTTTAGAAGATTTAAATAATGCGAAAACAGCTATTAAAAACATAATTGAACCCGGATTTATTTATCCGGTATTTGAAGATTTTCTACAAAATATTAGTACGAAACAAATCAGATTTGATAATAGCGTCATTACTCAACAATTTATTGAAGCAAACAATCCATTGAGTATAATGCTATTTAGTGAACAAGAAAATAGAGGACAATTTTATGATCTTTTTGAAGTTATACATAAAGAAACTCCAATATCAGGAATGTCAAAAACTATAGAGGAATTTTTAGAAGAAAAATCAAAAAATAATACTGTTTCTGTATCATTTGCAGAAAAAACATACGGTTATAATTGTAAATGTGCATTTTTTATTAATAATGCAAAAATTAATGAAGAACAAACTATTACAAGACCACCATCAGAAATATATTTTGCTAGTTTATTAGAATTTACTAGTATTATCGATGCTTATTTAGCAAAATTTATTGTAATAGAAAATATAAAATCTATCATCATTACTTCACCTTACGTTGGCAAGCTTACATCTGAAAATTTTATATCTATTTTATTTACTTTATTTGAACTGAGCAAAATGATGAATAAAAGAGCTAAGATGGATGGAGAAAGGAAACTTACTTTATTTTACTATTGTAATGACAAATATCGTCAACTTTTAGATATGTTGTATGATATTTCTAAGCAATATTGTAGTTTGTCTTAACAATAAAACGCTGCGATAAGAAGCATACAGCAAAACAACTTAAGGATAAAAACTAAAAACAAAACAAATCAAAAGAAATGAATAAAATCAGATGAAGTTGTTCATTGAATCAAAAAGTAAAAAATATTTAGATATTATATCAAAGATAAATTTAATCTAAGTAAACAATAAATAATATATTTATTTATTTATTATCATCGTATAAATAAATTATATAAATGAGTGTTGATTCTAGCGCTAAAATCTGCAGCCTTGATTTAGATAAAAATGGAGATGTTACTTCACGAATAATGAAAGTTCCTCCTCTAACAATAAAGGAAATACAATACGAATCTTCTGAAAATGAAAAGTTTTTTAATTCTACAAGCCTTTTAGGCTTTGCTAATTCAGACGTTACTATTAAAAATAGTAAAAAATCGCTTAAACAATTAACTGATGTTGAAAACCAAAATCCAAAATTTATGTCTTTGTTAAAAAATATTAGTAGACATAAAATCAAATTTGATCTTTATAATAACGAATATGAACAAAATAACACACAACATGCATTAGCGGTATGTGATTTTGTTAAAACAGACATAGTACAAACTTCTAATTTTCTACAAGACGAGCTAAATATATTAACACCAAAAGTAATAAGACAGATAAATGAAACTTTACAAGAAAAATCAGAAAAAATGAATATTACTGCTATAGCACTTACAGGAAAATTTTTTGGTGATTATAGTAGAGATGTCCCATTATTTTATGTTGGCATTGAGAAACAAGATGATAAAAATGCTGGAGGTATATATTACAAAAACACTTCTTCAATGATGAAACAAATTAATATTCTAGATACATTTTTAAAAACATTTCCTAAAAAAGAAGAAATAAAATTTATGTTATTTATTGCAGTTCGTGACGTTCCTACTACATATAAAAATCTTAATCTTATGTTAATTTCTTTAATGGAACTGAATAAAATAATAGTTGAAAAAGATAAAATAAATGAAAAAAATGAATTTTCTTTATTTTATCTATGTCATGAGAAATTTACAACATTTATAAAAATATTATATAGTTTGGCTAATGAATACTATGGAGTAGAAATTGAAGAAACATTAAGAATTAATAAAGAGTTAGAAAAACTAAGCAAGGAAGAGCAAGACAGAAAAGAGACTGCAAAGAGACAAGAATCATCATCAACATGGAGAAAACAATTTTGGAATTATAAATTTCATATAATAATAGTTTTATTATTAAGTGTATTTATAGTAGCTTATCATTTATATAACAAAAAACAAAAATCTGAAAATAAACATAATAAAAATCAACGTAGAAACTGTTCATAAATATAAATATGAACGTAGAAACTACTCATTAAATTAATTATAGTCTGTTTTTTAGAAAATATAATCATTTTTTTTTTTAATATAAATATAATTAATATAAATGAGTATTAACCATGGTGATGTAATTTGTAGTCTTGATTTAGATAAAAATGGAAATGTTACTTCACGAATAATAAAAGTCCCTCTTTTAACAAACAAGAAAGTAAAAGACGAATCTTCTGAAAATGAAAAGTTTTTTAATTCTACAAGACTTTTAGGTTTTGCTAATTCAGACGTTACTATTAAAAATAGTAAAAAATTGCTTAAACAATTAACTGATGTTGAAAATCAAAATCCAAAATTTATGTCTTTGTTAAAAAATATTAGTAGACATAAAATCAGATTTGATAATGACGCTTTTTACCATGCTATTAAAAATGAAGAAAAACATGAATTAATGGTAAGTGATTTTGTTAAAACAGACATAGTACAAGCTTCTAGTTTTCTTGTAAAATACCAGCTAGATGTATTAACACCAAAAGTAATAAGACAGATAAATGAAACTTTACAAGAAAGATCAGAAAAAGTGAATATTATTGCTATAGCACTTACAGGAAGATTTTTTGATGGTTATGTAAATTACCCAATAATTTATGCTGATGTTGCGAAAACAGATGCTAAAGTTGCTATAGACTTGTGCACTTGTATAGTGATGAAACATTTTAATATTGTAAGTGCATTTTTAGAAACATCTCCTATAAAAGAAGAAATAACATCTGTTTTATATGATGCATATAGTGACGTTCTTATTACATATGAATATCTTAATCTTATATTAATTGCTTTAATGGAACTGAATAAAATAATAGTTGAAAAAGATAAAATAAATGAAAAAAATGAATTTTCTTTATTTTATCAATGTCATGGGAAATTTATAACATTTATAAAAACATTATATAGTTTTGCTAATGAATACTATGAAGTAGAAAATGGAGAAACATTAAGAGTTAATCAAGAGTTAGAAAGACTAAACATAAAAGAGCAAGACAAACACAAACAATTAGAGGCCGAACTAATGAAACAAAGTGAAATCAACAAAAAAATCACTTTAGCACAACCCAAAAAAGGAGAATTGCACCTTGATATTGACGAGTGGTATAAAAAGAAACTTGATACAGATAAACCATCAATATTACAACCATTATTGGATTATAAATCTCATATAATATTCCTATTATTAGGTATATTTGCAACAGCTTTTTATATATATAGCAACAAACAAAGATCTAAAAAGAAACCTAAACGTAGAAACTACTTATAAATTAATTATAGTCTGTTTTTTATACAAATATTCAATATACATTTGAATATTAGTTATCATATAAATAAATTATACAGATGAATTCAGAATATATTAATACTAATATTGATGGTGTAATTTGTGATTTTGATTTAAATAAAAATGGAGATGTTACTTCACGAATAATAAAAGTTCCTCCTATAACAAAAAAACAAATAAAAGATATTAGTCTAAGTTTTGAAGTACAAACAAGTCTTCAAAACATGTTTAATTTAGAAATTAATTCAGAAAATAATATAAAAATATTAAACAAATTAGTTTCATTATCAAAAACTAATGCTAAAGTATATAATTTATTGAAAAATATTTTTAAAAATAATATCAGATTCCATGCTGAAGATAAGTTTGATTTTCACGATGATAAAAATTACAAAAATTATTTATTACTTGCAAAGCCTGTAGAGAAGAAAATGCAAGCTTCCGATATTTATTTTAAAAAAGAAAAGAAACATAAGTATATAGATAAATTTTTACAAGAAAAATCAAAAGAATATAATATTGTTGCTATGTCAGGAAAAGTTATAAATGATGATGTTAAAAAATTAATAAAAATTGGTATTGCGATTGAAAATTTTAGTGAAAATAAAGAAGCAGAACAAAGTAATAGCGAAATAAATACTGTATTTGTTAAATTAATAAAATTTTCCAATGTTATAAATTCCTTTTTAACAAAATATTCAGAGAAAGAAAATATTGATACTTTTTTATTGGGACAGTTTTTTGAAATAGATGAACATTCATATTTAAGTTTTGCTTATTTTTTATTTAATTTATTAGAAATAAATACAGTAATAGAAGATCAATCTGAACTTGGAAATAATATTGTGATACATTTCGATTGTGATGAAGAAAAACTCAATTTTGCAAATACATTAGTTGATGTTACTAATAAAAAATTTAAAACACAAATAAATGAAAAAGAAAAAAGCAAATTTGATCATGTAGATAAACAAACAATATTACAACAATTATTGAATTTTAAGTCATATATAGTTGCTATATTACTATTTTTATCTGCAATAGCTATTTATCTATATAACAATAGTAATGATAAAAAGAAGCATAAAAATTACACACAAAATCGTTTACGCGTCAAAATGTAAGACATACATTTAATTGCAATATATGTCTATAAAAATTATAAGATATATACAAAAATTTAAAGAAAAAAAATATAAAATAATTAAGTGATATATGTTATTTATAATAATTATTTAGGTGAATATAAATAATGAAAAAATATTATAAAATATGATGAAAAAAATAAAATCTGAATCTAAAATTAAAATAAAAACAAAATAGTAGTAATAGTACAATGCTCCATCATCAAAGTTATCATAAAGAAACATCAAAATATAAATATCATATACAACATAAAAACAAACAAATAAATAAAAATAAATATAAAGCTAAAACAAAACATATTGATAACTCTAAAAAACCATTTTCTTATTTTAATTATTTTGATTTTAAATTCGTAATAATTTTTATTGTTATTATTTTATTATCACTGCTTATATATATATATATTATTAAAAGTAGAAAGAATAAATCTACAACATTGGAACAAGCAAAGATAAACGCTTTTCAAATGTACTAAAAATTATTAAATACATAAAGAGTAATGATTTATTAAAACATATAAAGTATGACTGAAAGTACTAGCATAATGAATGTATCTCAAGAATATATACTCTCATTATTAAATGTAGATTTCTTAAAATGTAAAGATAAAAGTCCTCATGATATTTCTATAGACGTATTGCAGAATGAGGTTTTTTATGATAAATTAAAAGATTTTTTTCAAAAAACAAAACTATACACATTATTTAGTAAAGAATGTCTATATGATTCATATAAATTTACACAACAAGATAGAAATAAGTGTTTAAATGATCAATTGAAAATTTTGAAAAATGAAAAAAATACCGAACTTGTTTTTGTCGATGATGTTGTCCATGCAGAATCTGAAAAATTAGAATATGTATATCCAACAAGTTCTGATCATGATTTTTATATTATACGTAATAGTTTTATGCAAAAAATTGCCACTAAACAAGATTTTGAAAACATTGCTAAGAAAGCTAATCACATAGTAGATATTTTACAATTAATAAAAAAAGATACTAAGAAAATAAAAATTATATTCCCAATATATAATAATAATACAAGTTTATACGAAATATTATTACGACTATTTATACATAATGAGGTATTACAAAATATAAATAAAAACAATAAAAATTTTATTGAAATAATATTTATTATCCCAGAGAGCAACTTACAAGTATTTAATATTTTAGCAGGATCAAAATGCTTGTCTCATCATATTCATCAATCTATATTACATAACTATATAGAAACTTCCTTAAATGAAGATTTAACTGATATATTTGCTGAAATATTAAAACTAGAAAGATTATTAGAATTAGCTAGTATTAATAATCAATTAACATCAAATATATCTACTGCTATAGGTTTGTATAAACCATATAATGATAAATTTGAATTAAAACAAAAATATTATGATTCTAGTGATTTATATATGAGAGTTTACAATAAATTAGTTAAAAAAAAAGAATCGTTATCAAAGGAAGAACTAGATACATTGTTGTCAAAAAGTAGTGATCACTACGAAAAGAATGAATATAGTGATAATGAAACGAACGAATCTAGTAAATATAGTAAATATAACAAACTAGCTGATGATAATTTAAACAACACATTGCACAAAGATAATTCAAGCCATATATTGACTAAATTTAATATTAAAGACATTGCATTTAAATACCTTATTTTATTTATGATATTAGTGCTGTTTATTATTCTATATGTAATATTAAACATAAAACGAAAACAAACGAAAAAAACTAACGAAACTAAGATATGTGTTAATAAATATTAATCAAAATAATTTATTATTATCATAAATATATAATGTCAAACACTCATAGTGTAATTAATTTGAAACATAAAAATGAAGTAAAAGTAATTGATATTTTTCAAGTTTCTAAGAATGCAAATAACAGTTCTTATAAAAAAAAATATGATATGTACATTAACATGTTAGATCAATATATACAATCTACGAACCTTAAATTTGAAGACATACCGATGCATATTATGCATGATAGTAAAATGCAAGAAATTGTATTTAAATTAATTGATAAATATGATGCATCGTTACTACAAGACAATAAAAACTCCAAACATAATTTATTTTTTCTTGGAGCTTATGAAAATTTCTTTCATGAATATCGAATTAAAAAACAAGATCCAATATGTATTTTTACTGGTGTTATAAAATTACAACATGAAGATGATGTAACATTTGAACTGGATAGTAAAATAAATGAGTTTTGTCAATCTGAAAAATTTATAAAATCTCTATGTGAAAATAAAGTTTTTCTACATGAGGACAAATTTCCTATTATTGTTAATTCATTTAAAAATAATAATAGTGTTTTATATGTTGGACATTTATATCTAGTAAAAAAAATAACAAAAGATAATTATAGTTATACAGAATCATCTATTACGTCTTTATCAAATATTGCTAATGAAATAGCTGGTAGACATGATCGTTTATCTATAATATTACCAATATTTAATTCTAATTGTTTATTTACTACATTATTTAAATTACATCTATGTAAACGTTTGCTTGAAGGTACAAAATCAAATATAGAATGGTTATTTCCAGTATGTGATGAGTTTACATATGATGTTATTACCGCTATTAATGTTGCATTAGTTAATAAAAAAATAGAATATTATAGTGAAAAAATTACTGAAGAAAAAAATAAAACATTTGATACATTTGTACAGGAAGTTGAATCAGAATATAAATTAGTAGAATTCTTAATTCTTAAAAATAATACAGTCTGTTTAACTCAAAAACTAACAAATAAACTGAAAGATCAAAACAATAAAATAAGAACTAATAATGGATTATATCAAGATGAAAACATTAAACATGAACTTAGATTAAAAAATTATCAAGCTGATATTCATAAAGAAATAGATCATGGTAAAACAAGACGAATGAAAAAGATAAATAAATTATTAAAACATGAATCTGAACAAATATTAGAAAAAGCTAAAAAAAGCGATTCTATAGTAGCTAAAATAATAATAACTGAATTAAGTAATCTAACATTTAAAGACAAAAATAAAAGTAGCAAAGAAACATCTGAATCATCATCAGCATTTTCTAAAATATCGTCGCCTTATTTAATTTTTGGTGTAATGTTTTTAATTTTTCTTGTTTCATGTGTATTATCTCTATTAACATTTTTTTTAATTAGATATATAAAGAATAAACGTAATAAAGATGATAAAAAGTCATTTGGTAAAGCAAAAAATGCTTTAGCTGTATAATTATAATGTATCATAATCATATAATTAATAAAACTATATTAACTATGTTAATATTAATAATAAATCATGTCACATCCAACATCTAAATATTTAATGTATACTGTGCAACATAGTAATGATGATGATAGTTTCAGTATTGACAAAAATCCAATAATTGCATCAAAAACACCATGCTTTAGTAAGTATTATGACATCTTAACACAATTACACGCAATTCGTAATGGAAAATATCATATAGAATTTACCGATAATGATGATATGATCGACTTTCACAGAAAATTAATTCTATATGATAAGTTATATCTATCTGTTTGTTCTAAAAGCAACATTACACAAGATGATAGATATAGTTTCTTATCAAGTAAAGATTTAGATATAGTAATATCAAATTGTTCGAACAAACTAAAAACAAATGAAGAACTTATTTTAGTACATAATGTAGATTCTTTTATACAAATTGATGATTTAAAAATAAACAAATTACATGAAAGTAAAATAGATAGTTTTTGTAGAAATGATAAATTTATTAATTTAATGGCAGGTATATTACCAGATGTTTCTTATAAAATTAAAAGCATAATGTATGATATTAGTACTTCATCTGGAAATAGTCTACATTTATTACATGCTTGTGCACCTAACTTATCGAAATTATCACAATTAGATATAACAGATATAAAAAATCTTGATTCAGAATATCAGTCAATGAGATTTTATATTGAATCTATCGATCAAGTTTTGAATAAAACAAAACCAACCACACAAGCTGTAAAAATTATTTTTCCATTAGATAAAGACTCTCCTACAATGGATACTATACTTGCTAAAATCGAAATACTAAATTTATTTTTCAAGGATACATTAATTAAAAGAAATATAGAACTCTCATTTGTATTTACTTATGAAGATATAAAAACATCAAACGATATAGATATTATAGTACTTAGTTCCTATAGTGAATTACTATATGATAATGAAGATCGATTATCACAACTTCAAGAAGTCGTTGAACAAAAAACACCAACATTAAAAATTTTACATGGAGAAACACTATTCGATCAATATTCTCAATTAGTACTAATTACAAAAACATTAAAATCAACATTTGATAAATATGTAAAAAGTTTATTATTTTTAAATGAGGAGGAATTTAATAAAAAAATACAATTAGATGATAAATTAAATTCATATGATATAAAACTACTAAAATCTGATTATGACAAACATATAGATAGAGTGATAAGTATGAGAAATAAATATATGAAAAGCTATGATGATAAAATTGAGCGTCATGAATATAACATAAATAAAACAAAGATTTTTTTAATTAATTTAGTTGATTCATTAGATGATAAAAGTAAAGAAGAATTAAAAACTGTGCTTGATCAATCTGAAAAAGATAGAACTCTTTTGCAATCAATATTAAATGGAACTTTGAAAATCAATGAAGAAAAAGATTTTGTTCAGACTGAAGAATCATCAATGTCATTTTTTAAAAACTCCATTACTAATAAAACTAGCTTATTTAAAAAAATATACTTAGTAGTAAAATATTCACTATTATTGTTAATATTTACTATACTATTTTTTGCTGTATATAAGTTTTTTAATAAAACACCTTATTTAAAACGCACAAATCCAAAAAAGAAATCATATAAAATACAATAAATTATATAATTTATTTTTTATGATTTTAATCCACTTTTATTGATATGTTACAGTAATAAAAAATAATGTCTAGTAGTACTATATCTTTGGTTTCATTAGTTGACAATATTGAAGACGAAGAATTCGGCATAAAAACTAGTTATACTGATATATTCATTGATGATGCCGTAAAACTAATCAACAATCTTGAATTTAATGGTAAATTACAATTTAAAGGCAAACAAAAAGATGCGCATTCTGGTTTATATGAATATTTAGGTGATCATCTAAAATGTAGATTATTGTTCACATGTCCATTAGAACATTGTAATAGTATCAGTAATATTGAAAATTCTACAGTTATAATGGTCAATAATATTGCTGCTCCAATGCGTAGCGATAAGATTTATTTTAAAGATAAAGAATCAATAAATGATATAAATGACTATTGTAGTCATATTTTTGATAAGTCTATTAAGGAATTAAAATTTAATTCTAACGATCCATATATACAGGGCATATTTCATGTTAGTTATACTAAATTAAAAAAAAAATTTTATGTTTTACATAATTGTATACCTGAGTTAGATAAATTGGATGATATCGATACGAAAATGAAAAATTATGTATTAACAATATTAGCATCTTTAAATATTGTTTATGAAAATGATATTCACGTTATATTGCCATCAATAATATCTGATAAACATAATAGTAATTATAGTGATAATTTTGTTTTATATCAACTGAAATTACATATGTTAATGCGTGATTTTTTTATGCAAAAATATCCTAACAAAGATATACATTTTATTTTATCTGTTCAAAATAATGATTTATACAAAAATTTTCTATTACTATATAATATTGCATTGAATAAATTTGCTAAAAGTATTGTGGAAACCATGTGTAATAATGATAGCAATAAAAGCGATGACAAATTAAAGAGATGGATTTTTTTAAATAAATCATTAGACTCACTTAATAAATACATAGATGTATTAGATGTTACTTTAGATTTAACGAATAAATTAATGAAATTAAAACATGAAGATTGTAAAAAAGAAAAACTGTCAAAACAGTTAAATAGGAATATAGAATACATAAATTTTTCAAAAAAAAACATACTTGATATTAAACATAAAATACAACAAATGTTTAATGAGTGTGATGATAATGAAAAAAAACAATTTAAACAGCATATAAGTTCATTTATGTCTCATATATATGAATCAAAGAAAATAAATCCTGATAAACATAAAATCAACAATTATGAAGCAAGTATGTATGATACAGAAGATGTTACATATTTAACAAAACTATTAGCTTATAGCAGTGATGATAGTAAAAAAACTACTAAATCAAAAGAAAAAAAACCAAAAGAAAAAAAGAATATAGTAGATAAAATAAAAGATATAAAACCAAGTGAAGAAAATGTAGAAAATATAAAATCAATGTTAAACGCAAATATGATATATGTTCTTGTTAGTTTATTTGTTATAGTAATGCTAATTGTTGCTAAAATTTATACTAATAAAAGAAGTGCTAGACGTAAACGTGCAAATAAATAAATTAGTAAAAAATAGAAGTATCAAATTACTTAATTAATACTGCAATGATAGATAATAATATATATAATATATATAGTGAAAATGATCATTCTTACAATAAAACATATGAAATATTAGTTTATTGCAATAATAATTATAATAATTATTATATTCAAAATTACGTAAATTATAATATTTTTATAATTATAATATTTGGATTCATACTTTCCACAGGGATTGCTATATGTAATCTTATTCTTAAACAAAAACTTAAAAATAAACTATGATGTATACATAAGTAGCATATATGACGCAACACAATTGTACTCTTTTATTAAATAAAAGATAATAATTAAAAATTAATTATTAATTACTTAATGATTACTATTAAAAGTATAACAATATGGAAAATGCTATAGAACTAGATAAAAAGAAAACTTTAGAACAAATTAAACAAAAGTTTGAGAGTAATAAATTTGCTTCAGCATATATGGTAAAATCAGACAATACTAAAGAAATTAATTGTACAATTGCTGATGATAAATTTATTTTAACACAAGTTTATGATATATTAAATGAAAGTTTAAACCAATTTTTAAGTTCATATCAAGAAATGAAGATAGATTTTAGTAAGCTTTTATTTTCACAGGAAGGATTTCTGCAATTTCTAAAAGAAACAAAATTAATTGATGGTGTTGGAATTCATCATAAATCTCATTTATTAAGTGGAGATAAATCAAAAGCAGTTTTAGTAGTAGAAAATAATGATAAATTTCAAAAGTATAGTTCAAGTTCAGAAGGAAAAGAGCAGTCTATTAGAGCTTTTACACGAGCATCTGGTTATATTCCTGCATTAAATAAATGTCTTGAAACAGCTGTAAAAAATCATTATAAAATAAATAATGTTATACATTCAATTGACAAAGTTGGTGTTAGTGAATCTACATCGAATGATTTCATGGTAGTACAAACTGTTACACCGAAAGAAGGCATTACTAAAGAACTATTATTGCCATTGATTATGAATCATGCTGAAGCAATTCGTATTGCAGCAGAAACAGCAGCAAAAACAGCAACACAAACCGGTGTGGATCAAAATGAAATTTTTATTTTTGTTCCTATGTTTTTCTCTGGATTTATTAGACAAATTCAATCAAAAAATTGTATTGATACAATATTTGGTGTTGAATGTAAAAATTTTCAGCTTCGAATAAATACAATACAATTATATGCATATTATTTAATTAGTGTGTATTTTAATAGTATTTATGAAGAAATAAAATTGAAATTTACATGTGAATTTCAATCACAATTAGCAGTTACCAGAGTTGATAATGAAATTAAAAAAGCGAGTCTTATTAATGCTGAACAAAAAACAAAAAAAAATGCAACGAAAAAAGCAAATAAGAAAATTGCAAAAATTAAAACTGCACAAGCAAATAAAGTATCTAACATGGATCTTATAGCTAAAACAACAGTAAATAGAACAGTTATAATAAATAAAGCGGAAGATCAAATCGAAGCAGACAAAATAGCTCAAATAGAAGCAGACAGAATAGCTCAAATAGAAGCATACAGAATAGCTAAAGAAAAAGAAGACGAAAAAACTAAAGAAAAAGAAGACGAAAAAGCTAAAATCAAAGTAGACGAAATAGCTAAAAAAGCTAAAATCAAAGCAGACAGAATAGCTAAAGAAAAAGAAAACGAAAAAGCTAAAATCGAAGCAGATAGAGTAAATGAAATAGATACAATAGTTACAAAAAAAGTAACTAGAACAATTGTAATAGATAGAGTAGCTCAAATAGAAGCAGACAGAATAGCTAAAGAAAAAGCAGACAAAATAGCTCAAATAGAAGCAGACAGAATAGCTAAAGAAAAAGAAGATGAAAAAGCTAAAATCGAAGCAGACAAAATAGCTAAAAAAGCTAAAGAAAAAGCAGATGAAATAGCTCAAATAGAAGCAGACAAAATAGCTCAAATAGAAGCAGACAAAAAAGCTAAAGAAAAAGAAGACAAAAAAGCTAAAACAAAATCAGCTACAGCAACTGAGTTTAAAACAGATAAAGTAGATGAAGAAGCACCATCAACACAAAAACACAGTGAATGTGAAGATGATAAATCTAAATATAGTTCAAGCAGTTCTTTTTATACATCAGATAAATACAAGACACATATTGATACTACTAAAATTAAAGATGAATTATTTACAAAAGAAATACAAGATTTAGATAATAACAATTCATATAATGTTAATATGACAAATTTTGAAACCAATACAACAAATGGAACGTGGATTATTTCAATAATACTATTATTAGCAAGTTTAGTAATATCTGTATTAATAAGTATTAGATTTGCTTTTTCACAAAAATCAGAATATAAAAAACAAGATAAATCAAAACTACATAAAAAATAACACCAATATATTTTATGTTTCTTTTTATAAAAAAGTGTTACTTAAAATATAATAAATACAACAATTAATCATAATTTCAAATTAAAAAATTAATTAAGATTATGTAATCACATGTTTGTAAATGCTAATGCAATGCAAATAATAACACTAAAAAACACATACTTATTTTAGAAATGAAATACGAAATTATATATGAATTAAAATATAAAATAAAATAGCAAATTTATATATGATGAATCTAATAACGAATCAAACAAACAGTGATACAGTTAAAATTGCTGTTGCAACAATTGAAGCGAGAATAGCAGCGAAAAAAAAAGGTACACAAAAACCAATACTAAAACCGACAATAAAATTAAGAACTAGTGATACATTTACAACAGAATTAGCACGAACTAGTGATGCATTTACAACAGAATTAGCACGAACTAGTGATGCATTTACAACAGAATTAGCACAAACATCAAAAGAAACATTAAAAACAACTGGTCGTGTATTTCAAGAAAAACAAAAAATAGAAGAACGAGAACAGGAACAAGAAAAAGCTAAGCAAGAACAGGAACAAGAAATAGCTAGGAAAGAAAAAGCTAGGAAAGAAAAAGCTAAGAAAGAAAAAGCTAAGAAGGAACAAGAAATAGCTAAGAAAGAACAGGAACAAGCAATAGCTAAAGAACAGGAACAAATACTAGGAACTACACAACAAATACTAGGAACTATGCAACAAGTAGAAGAACAGCAACCAGTAATAGATACTAAGAAAAAACAACCACAAATAATAAAAGATACACGACAAGTAATAACAACTATACAATTAGAAGACAATCCAATTAAAGATAAAAAAATTAATCATAAGAAAAAAACAATAGAAATAGCAGGAAAAGCAGGAAAAACAACATTAGAAAAATTATCTACACAAAAAATATGTGATACATTAAAAACTAATAGTTCATTGTATAATCGCAATAAGAGTCAAGATTCAGTCTGCTTACAAAGTGATAACGATTTTATGAAGATAGCAGGACGCATTACAGCAGTTATATTTATACTATCAATAATAAACGCATGTATTTCATTACTACGTGTGTCATTTCAACGAAATGAACATAACGAAATAAGAAATATTAAATAGAGAAAAATAAGTGAAGCGCATTGTTTACAAAGAAAATACTGATAAAACACGTACATTATCATACAGTTTTATTTTTCTATGTATACTAATTATTTTAAACTTAGTTTATATTATTTATACATTAATTTATCCAACTGTAAATTTAAATACTATAAATATGCCAATACCATATGTAAAAGAAGCTACTATATTTAACTTTATAACACTATTGTCTAAATATAATTCATTAATAGAACGGGGAATTTTGCAACAATGTTTTGATACAAAAAATGATTCAATGAAATTATTACAAGATATAATAATTTTAGAATATAGTTTATATATTACTACAATCTATTCAACTAGCATACAAGACATAAATGACAATATTGAATTATTACGTGATAAATCTGAACATGATATGAAAATTAAATTTGGAACTGACGAAAAATATTATTCAAATATGTGTAATTATCTAAAAGATAATTTTAAACAGAAAGTATTATTTGTATTTGATAATAGTGAAACACAACGAACATCGCTAATACTTAATTTTACTACTATTAGTGAAACAAATACTAGTGTTAATCAAGATTATTTTCATCAATATAATAGCTTTATACAGTATTTTGTTAAGCTATTATCTACATATAACATATGCAATCAGCTAGAAAATATATTGTCTGGTATAATAAAACATTTACCAGTATCAAAAAGTATTTAATTAATCTTGTTAATTATTTTATAATATTATTAAATTTAAGCTTGATTTATGAATAAACCATTTGAACCAAATATTACGAGTTTTAAAAAGTTTCGTAGGAGACATCCCAAAGGTATAATTAAAAATGCAAAATTAGTAATGTATAATTTTGGAATACAAGTAGTAACTGCTGGTAAAATTTTTAGTTATCACGTAGAAGTAATGAGACTTACAGTTGTAACATTCTTTAAAAGAAAACATAAACCTTATATTAGAATTATGCCTAATGTTTCATATACAACTAAGCCACATGATATTAGAAGAGGTCGTGGTAAAGGAAGTGTAGAATCATGGTATTTTTATGCTAGAGAAGGTAAAATACTATTAGAATTTAATGCTATTGATTTTCTGCAAGCTAAATCATTAGCATCAATTATTAGATCTAAGATGCCTATTAAAATAAAATTAATACAAAAACAAAATGATGAAGAAAATTCTGAATAAAAAAACATTAACAATACCAAAAATGGATGTAATAGTACAAAGAATGATTTTATTAATATCAGACTTACTAAAAAATAAAAATATAACTGAAGAACAAAAAACTGTTCTACAAAATTTATATACCATATGTCATGAATTAATTGAATATTCCAAAAGAAATGTTAAAAACGATTTTGCTAGTTTATGGTCTTACAAACGTAATTCTAGAAGAAAAACTACAGCTAATATTACTATTTCCAAACTAAAATTTATTATGTTTAAAGTTATTTACTATACTAAAATAATTTTAAATTAAAAAAATATAGAATTTAGTAAATAGAAAAATACAAACTAAAGTACAAATAGTTTTAAATATATATATTATAAAATAATTGTAGTTATAGCATACATAAATCCTAATAATATTCCATATCTACATAATTCAGAAATAATATCTGATTTATTTAACTTTAATAGCATATGTCCTCTAATCATAAAACATATATATTGCATTAATAAATGCATAGTTATTCCAGAAAATAGAGAAAATACGATAGAATATCCAATTTTAACTAGAGTAAAACTAGTAATAAAGTATATTAGCATGCTACTAAATAAAACTTTTGTTGGATATGAATCTTTTTTCTGTGCTACTACAGTTATTTCCCATAATCTACCTATTACGGCTATTGTGGATAGCAATAGTGAAAATTTATAATATGCAATATTATCAAATTTAATTATCATTAATTTATCATATATTCCAAGCTTGATAATATAAGATATAATTGTTCCAAATAAAATGAAATAAAATCCAAATACTATGTAAGAAGTAATGATAAAATCTTTTGTGTTTTGATATTTGCTTACATAAACTCTAGCTACCCAATCCATCGGAGTTAGAAATGTTCCTGATACATTTCTATATCCTGAATTAATAATATAATACACTTTTAACTGATCTTCATAAGATATATCAGTGTTAAAAAACATCATAAAAATATTTACAAACATATGTACTAATAAATTTTTTGACAACGTATAAGATAAATAGTATATATCTTGTAAACATGTTAGTGAAATATTAGTTGCTTTTGGTGTAACTATTTTCTTAAATGTTATACACATAGCTATATAATATGCTAAGAATGATAATAAATTAACAATTAATCCACATAATACATATGTCATCATTGTAAATTCTATAGAAAATCTCGGCAATATATATATATATATTATTATTGGTGAACATATTTGTATTAAATTAATAAATACATTTATTGGTACTATTGAAACACTGTCATTAATAATCCTAAAGCTACTTACAAATGTTAAAAATGTTCTACTTAATATTACTAAAATATAATATTGTAACATAAATAAAGGCATCCATTTTATTTTGATCATTATGGACAACATTCCAAGTGTTGTTACTATTATAAAGCATGAATATATTATAGATATAAATAGAACTTTTTGCATAGATTGATATAAATAATCTAGATTTTTGTCGATTAATTCTTTACGATTTTCATATAGCCTATTGATAGTTAAATGTTCATAAAATTGACCAATTCCAAATCGATATACATCGGCAAATTTATCTAATTGATTATAATGTATTCCTAGTCCTTGCTTTGTTAGCATAGAAAAATCATAGTTACATTTAAAAAAAGCTATATATCTAAAAATTGTTAACGATATCATGTATACAAAACAATATGCAACATGTTCATATAATGTTTTTGTAATATTCAATCCTAACAATAATCTGTTGAATAAAGTTTGCTTGATAGATTTAAACATTTATATAACACTATGTCTTTTTTTGTTTAGATGGCAAGCTATATATTAGTATAAAAATGAATTTAATATATAACATTTATATATTAAATATAAACTTATTATATGGATGATTTTGATAACAAAAGTGACTATTATGTCTACCTTGTTTAATATTTAATATTGCTAAATTAGCTATCATTACAGCATTATCTTGAGCATATTTTTGTTTTACTATAAGTAATTCATATTTATGAAAATCTTGTTGAAGTTTATTTTTAATATAACTGTTTGCCATTACTCCTCCAGCAAATGATAAATATTTTATACTATTATTTTTCAATATTTTATAGATAGATTTTTTTAATGCTATACTAAGTTCTCGATATATTAATTCTTGCAAACTGGCAGCAATATCTTCTTTTTTATAAATATTATTTTTCATATAATTTTTTATTCTAGTTTTAATTCCAGAAAACGACATGCTATAAAACTTATCATTTTGTCTTTTTTTAGATTGTTTTGTATTAACTAATTCTGTGATCAATTTTCCATTTTTTGCTATTTTGTCAATTGATTCTCCTGTCGCTGGTGATAAATTTAATGCAACCGCTATTTTGTCAAATACTTCACCTGGAGCATCGTCAACCGTTTTAGCTAAAATGTCCATTTTTCCTAATTCATAAACATAGGATATTAAACAATGTCCTCCGGACAATATAACACTTATAAAATGTTTATTATAGTCTTCATATTTTTCTCTTAAATCTATAATATGTGACCAAATATGTGCTTCAATGTGATCTATATATATAATTTTAGAATTGTATTGTTTAGCTATAGCACATCCTACTGCAAATCCTATACTTAAACTCATAAAAATTCCTGGTCCACAACATATAGCTACATATTCTAACTCTTTAATGTTTATTAATTTTAACTGTTTAAGTATATGTTCAAAGTTTTTAATCTGACAATCAACAAGTAAATTTGGTATAAAACCACCATATTGTTCAATCATTTTTTCTTGATTTAAATTGTTATACAAGACAATATGATGATTATAATTTAATAAACATAGAGACGAATTATCACAGCTAGACTCTATAGCTAAAATTGAAAAAGAACACATGAAACTCCTTATATTTATATCTTTATTGGTTATATTACTATTATATCGCAAATATATTGCAATTGCTAATATAGATCGCACTATATTAAATTCTTTTTGGTTAAAAAATAAAAACTTTAATTCAATTTCGTATCAACTAATGAAACAAGCTAATATACCAGAGAATATTATTTTTAATGTTTCTGATGTTGGTAACATTAATAATATTTTACAATATATAGATATAGAAGATCAGAATAATTATTCTGTAATATATGAGTTTAAAAGAGTAAATAAGATAATTATTATTATTTCTGGTGAAAATGGATCTGGTAAAACAAACCTAATGTTTCAGATGTATAGTTATTTTAATAATAGTCATGATATTATTTTAGCTACATTAGATCATTATAAAAGAAATTATTATGAATTTATAACATATGCACATGATAACAATACAGATATTTTTTCCCCTATATATCAAATTTTAGATTTAAAAAAATCTTTTCATATGTATTTTCAAGACTTTCTATTAACTCAATATACAATGCTAATTATTGATACTTCAGGAAGAGCTGATAATAATCATAAACTACAACAAGAAATGTCAGCATTTTTAAAATACGTTCGAAATGAATGTACTAAGGAAAATGTAAAATCTATTTTTATATATAATTTTAGTGGATTAAAGACTATACATGTTCCATCTAATATACATCAATATAATTATTCAACAATAAGTCAAATAGATAGAAATTTTATATATTACAATCAAATATCAACAATAGTTACAAGACACCAATTGCTATTTTTAAGTTTATCAAGTAATTTTACTGATTTATATCTTTATAGTAATATGCTATTAGCTGAAATGATATCTAAAAAAATGCAAAATATTATCGATAATATTAAGTAATAATTGTGCCAATATATATAATCTATAATTGCAAGAAATATAAAAAATCTATTCAAAGAAGTATTTCTTTTCTAAACAAAATACATAAACTGTGTATACAATTATCTTCATCATCAGAATTAGATATTGCGATTTATTTATGCAGCAATCATTTTTTACACAGACTTGGTAAAAGACATCACGATATAATTATTAAGGATAGAGCAACTAAACAAAAGTATTTATCAGTACATGATATAAATTATCCAACAATATTAAGTTTTGTATTATCAGATAATTATGCTGAAATTTATATATCAATACAAAATATTTTGTTTAAACATCAAATACCTTATAAATGTTCACATAAACAGATTTTAACATATTTAGTACATAGCATTTGTAACGTATATGATATAAAAATTTATTTATATGATTTCATGTTACTTTGCATAATGAAGCAAAATAACATACTGACATAAGTTTTGCTTAAGTTTTACTTAAACTAGGAATGCTATAATTAATTAAAATATTTTTAATGGTTAAATCTAAATATAATAATAAAATAAAATACAATAATAATGATGATGAATGTAAGTGTGAAAAAAATGAAAAAAAATGCAAAATATCAATTGATTATTCTAGAAATAATTTACTATCTCAAGATGCAATAAGCATTCTACGTCATTCCTATTTATACGAAGGTGATATACAAGATTTATTTGCTATTGTTGCTAAAAAATATAGCTATGATTGTAGACATGCGCAAGTAATGTATGACTATATGAGTAAATTAATATTCATACCTTCAACACCAGTACTAAGAACTGGAAATGATGTTGATAAACATCCAATTTCATGTTTTACTAATACACTTGAATGTAAAAATATTTATCAATATCTTGCTAAATATCAAGAATTTTGTTCACAACTTTATGAAGGTGGTGGTAGTTCAATAGATTTATCTTATATTAGTAATAATACTAGCGACAATAAAACTAGAGTTTATAATGGTGGAGTTGAAAATTATATACAATCATTAGAAGCTATACATGAATTTATTAGGAGACCAATACCTAGAACAGCGATTATATGCTATTATCTTAACGTGCAACATCCAGAGATACAAAAATTTATTGAAATACGAAAACCAACATTCGATTTAAATAAAATTAATGTTTCTGCTAAAACTAATATTGCAGTAATTATTAGTGAAAAATTTATGGATAAAGTTATTAACGATGAAAGTTGGGATCTAATTGATTCTGAACACAAAAAGGTAATGAAACAAATTTCAGCTAGAGATTTGTGGGTATCAATAATCAAAAACAGATACGAAACTGGAGAGCCTTTTATATATTTTGAACGTAATGTAGAAAAACATAAACCAGAAATATATAAGAAACTAAATATAAAAATAGGTTTAAGTAATTTATGTACTGAAATTTTAATTCCTGGTCATAAAGATCATAACGGTGTTGAAAGAAATAGCGTATGCTGCTTAGGTTCATTAAATTTAGTTAATTTCATGGAACAAGAAAATAAATATGAAATTGTTAAGAACTGTTTATTATTTCTTGATAATATATTGAATATATATTTTGATAGTTTAAGTGATTCACAAAAGAAACAATATTACTCAATTATTGCAACTCGTGCAGTAGGATTAGGTACTATGGGTTTTCATACTTACGTAATGAATCAAATGTTACCATTTGATTCTAAACGAACACGTGAAATTAATATCGAAATTTACACAATGTTAAAAAAATATGTTGATAGAGCATCTTTAGAAATAGGAGAAGAACTTGGTCATTGTCCTGACAATTTAGCTGGAGGACAAAAAGGTAGATTTGCATTGAAAATAGCTATAGCGCCAAATACATATATTTCAAGACTAGTAAATGTGTCACCAGGAATAAATCCTATTGTATCAAATTATTATCAGATAAAATCTGCTAGTGTATCTAAAATTTATATCAATAGTACACTATTAAATGTTATTCAAGATAAGTATTCTGATAAAAAAGATCAAATATTGAAACACATGCAGGAAAGTGGAGGTTCAATTCAAGATATTGACTATATTGATGATAAAACAAAAGAAGTATTTAAAACAGCTTATGAAATTTCTCAAGATAGTCATATTAAACTATGTTCAGATAGAACTAAAGTTCTTACGGGTGAACAGGGTCAATCTTTGAATCTTTATATGGGTGATAATATTACATTTAGTGAAGTTTTAAGATTACATATGAATGCATATAAGATGGAGATTAAAACTTTATATTATATGCATAATTCACCAGTAATACAAGCTAAAAATGATGGAAATTCATGTACATCTTGTGAATAATAATCATATAGTTAATATTTTATGACTACCCTTTTTATCATAATTATATTGTACTAAATCAATAATTTGATTCTCCTTTTTTGTTTCTAAGCAATATTGTTTTTCTTCAGGACTTAATTTTAAACTATCATCAATAAATATAATTCTAGCATTCTCAGGAGATATGTCAATAATTTTTTTGATTTTTCTTTTAAGCATATCAAATATAGACTTTTTCCATTCTTGTTGATCTGTCGAAGTGTTTATTTTGAAAAAATTTTGCAATATATTACCTTTTGGTATGTTTAATCTATCCATTAAATCTTCCATAACCTGATTATTTAAAGTTATTGCATTTTTATCATCACTTTTGTAGTTGTGTCTACCAGTAAGAATATATGTTTTATATAGATTATGATGATATTTTTGTTGTGAAGCTTTTTGAGTTAATTGTATTAACAAATCAGTAGGATGTCCAACTGGTTTTTGCCTATGATCTTTTGGTACGGCAAATTCTTTCTCTGTACTGTTTCGTTTAAATGAATATAAAGTTCCATCAATATCAAAGGCTAAATATAATGGTCGTTTTTTTAGTGTTATTAATAATATGATCCATTAATCCATTTTCATTAAGTGTGTTCATCTCAGCGTTAATAGAGAATTTCATTAACTGTTCAGAATCATTTTTATGTCTTATTAGTTTTGGTTTTTGTAATGTTGTATCATGATTTTGCATCGTAAGATTGTTTGTCATTGTATTATAGTTTATGCTTACAATGATATTGTAATAACGTTTAAACTATTAACACATTTATATATTTCTCAGTGCTATTAAAAAACATTAGTTGTTTATATTTCAAACATGTCAATAAATAATTGATAATTTGAACTATGTATCTTATTTACTGTATTTAACATGTTAAATTCTTTGCGTATTGTATGTTCTTGATTATAAAAATTATATAAATTTACAATTTTAATTGCTAGTTCTGTTTTGAATTTTGTAAAATTTGATTGTTTAAATTTATCTACTGTTTCTTGCATAGTAATATGTGCAATATTGCGATAAATGCTATATAAATTTAAAACACTATCATTACATTCTTCTATACATTGTGGCATATTATTTTGTGTTATTGATTTACCAACAATTTCATGTATTTGCTTTTCTGTCAAGTCAACATACAATGTATTTTTACTATTAATACTAGTACTCATTTTATTTTTTCCTGAAAAGTCCATAATTTTCAAATCCAGAATTTTAAATTCTACTTTAATTTGTAATTTAGAATTTAATTGATTTAATTGATGTATTACTGCTTGTATAAAACGAACATTATGTATTTGATCTATTGAAACTACAACATGACATGGTTGCATCATAATAATATCCAGACACATCAATACTGGATAAGATAATTTTGCAAAGTTATTATCTGTATTGTTATTGTAATTAATATTAAATACTTTTGTTAAATCGTTTAATTTAATTTTATTGCAAATTAAATGATATATATAGTAGTACATTTTGTCTACTTTAGATTGTACATAATACGGTACATTAAGAATATTTAAAATTTTAATAACATACTGTGTTTCTATATTATTTTGAATTAAGCTAGAATCTGTAGCTAATTTATGAATATCTCCAATCATAGTAAAAACTTGTAAATTTTCACCAAACTCTTTATATTTTTGTTGTCTTAAATATTCAAAAATAGAAAGAATGTGTCCCAAATGAATTCTACTTGGTTTAATTCCAATTAATAATCTACACATTATTTTTTAATTTATAATTATCATATTTTAATTTTTAATACATTTAGTTTTCTTGCTTCTTTTATATCAATTTCTCTAATCTTAGTAATTTTTTTAATTTGATATTTAGCAATTTTCTGACAAAGTATTAACTCTAGTTTAATTAAGTTATTATATTGCTTAATACATACTGGTATAACTGAACGTCCAATAGTAAATTCTGCACGTAATCTATTAATTTCTTTATGTTTTAATAAAAGTAATCGTGTATTATATTCTGTACATTGTATGTACATTTTCATAATACTAATTGCACCATTAATAAAATAAACATATGAACCTCTCAGTGAACAAGCTCCTCTAAGAACAGTTTTAACTTCATTAGCTTGCAACACTATTCCTGCAGTATATGTTTTATATATTTTATACTCTTCCAATTTTATTTTGTTTTTTATTAATAATTTGTACATTGATATTAATTTTAATGTTATTTTACAATAAGGGCGTTTAGCTCAGTGGTAGAGCATCTGACTCTTAATCAGCAGGCCGCTGGTTCAAATCCAGTAATGCCCATCTAATAGTTTTATATTAATAATAAATCAATTTGAAAAACGATAAGAAATTTTTATTTTTTTTAAAACATGTAAATATGATGATGAAAAAAATAAATAAAAAAAATATTATTTGTGCTGGAATTGATCCAGGAGTAAATATAGGAATTGCTGTATTTAGCATTGAAAATGTTTTTAACAACGATATTAAATCTCAAAACATATATGCTGTACAAAAAAACTTCACTAAAGAGATAGATTTTATTAATCACGATATTAGAATAGAAAAAATTAATAGTTTTATATATGAAGTATTAACAAAATATAATGTAGATATTGTTTGTTTTGAACAAGCACATTATAGTAGAGGTAAATTTTCATATGCTGAAAATTTATTAGCTAGATACACTGGATCTATATATTTAACTATTAGATTGTTAAAAATTCAAATACTAAGTATGAGTTATAAATTAATGCAAAAATTATTAATTAATAAAAGCTTAAAAGGTAAAAATAAAGAAGCCATTTTAGAAAAAGTTAAGAATATTTATCATAAAGAAATTAAAAAATTGCATTATGACAAGTTGGATGCATTAGGATATGGATATGCTTTATATAGAGCATTATATTTATCTAGACATTATTAAACATATATAAAGCATAATTAATTTAAACAACATTTAGTTATGAATAATGAAAATTCACATTACAGTTTTATGTATCATTTAAGATTATTAAATAAACAATATACAAATCATATTGTCATACCAATGTCCGATACCATTCAGAAAGAAACAAAAAAAATTATTAATATTCTTTATTTTTATAAAGTTGCAAGATTAATTTTTATTAATAAACCAGATCAACATATTTTAGTATGGAAAACATGTGATTTTTTACAAAGAGATCGTGCTGAAATTGTTAATAGCGAAGCAAACTTAATAAAAGAAATACAAGATTTAGGATATGAAGTAGAACACAGTTATAAAGTATTTATTGTTAGAAATCATGATACATGTATCACTACATATCATATACTAGAAAACATATTCGATTATAGTGCTTCATTGATTTTGATACATAGTAGAATGCTAAGATCAGATGGATTAATTTTTATGAATAAACAATATATTAATTCTTATTTTGGACTAGAGCTTAAAACAGAAGATTGCATAAGCATGGTGGTTGAAAATTACAAGTGTATAGAATTATCTGACAATATTAAAATTCATTATTGTTTTAAAAACGATAAATTAGTAAAACAATATATTTTAATAGATGAGTATATAAATAATAATAGTTTAGAAAATTTATTTACATTTATGAAAAATCGTATGCCACGAACTTCTGATAAAAAAAGTTGCATGTTAGAAATTATTTACTTAATTACTTCATATACACAAGAAGAATTATTAGATAAGATGGGACGTGAACAATATCAAAAGATGAATTATTTATGTAATTACAAAATACAAGAAGCATATTCTACAGTAACTGTATATTATGTACAAAAATATTAGTAAATTAAAATGGCACAAGAATCAGGATTAATAGATGACATTGTTTATATTATAAAAATTATAATATATTCTGTTTATGGTAAAATTATAATTGCAGTAATATTATTATTGATATTGCTGAGTTTATTAAGCACAATATTAATAACTACAACTGTAAATTTCAATGAGCGTATTATCGCTATACGTTTAGGTAAGATTAGAAAAATTTATTCTAGTGGAATAGTATTTATATTATGTCCATTTACAGTACTACATAGGGTTTATGTTAATGACGTGTTATTAAATATGCCTAAACAAAATGCTCTTACTATTGATCACGTTAACATACATATAGAAGCATTTTTAGGTTATAGAATAGTAGACAAAGAATCAGAAATCGTTAAAGTGTTGAAAATTAATAACATTGATGAATATATTAAGTTTAGTACACTTTCTATTTTTAGAGCACTTTGTGCTCAAATGACTATGATGGAAATATTTAAGTCTCGTGAAACATTGAAAAAGCAAACTTTAGATAATTTAAATGATGATTTAAGTAATTATGGAATTAAAATTTTCAAGGTGGAAATTAATAATATTACTACAGATAAAGAAGTAACGGATGCTTTAAATGCTCAGATTTCAACCAATATCGAGAAAAAAAACATTATCACTAAAACTGAAGCTGAAGTAGAAAGTATGCAATTAATTATGAAATCATTTGATTCGTATACAGAATCTCAAATATTGATTTTATTGGCTAGAGAATATATTGATATGTTGTCTAAAAATAAAAACAATATTGTTATGTCTACATGTAGTGATGTTACAAGTATGCAAACATTATTGTCAGGACAGAAGATATTTTCAAAACTTGAAAATAACGATAAAAATAAAAACGCTAAAAGATAAAAAAGCGAGTAGTGAGAATCGGACTCACAACACTAGCTTGGAAAGCTTGTATTTTGCCATTAAACTATACTCGCTTATAGTAGGTCCAAAGAGAATTGAACTCCTGTTATCCCATTATGAGTGGGATGTTCTAACCACTAAACTACAGACCCTCGTTAAATATGTATTTTTATAATAGAAAATACTTACTTATCATAAATATTATAAAAAAGAAATTATTATATAGCGTCATTTTATGGTCTAGTCGATATTGTTGTAAATTCTAGTAAACTAAGAAACTATCAATGAGCTCCAATAATATAATGATGGATTTTATCAAAAATAAACAAAAAGAGTATTATGATGCAATGATGAACAATGACATGGCAGCGTCATATATTTTGCATTTGTATACTCCTTTTACTATTTTGTTATGTTTCCCAATATCATTAATCGATAAAAATTCCAAAATGTTGCATGCTACATTAGGATCTTCTTGGGAGACTATATTAAAATTAATTTTAACAACATCTGATGCACACCCTGTTGTCAATATGGCAACTAGTGCAGCATTAAATAGTGTTACAATGTTTGATGATATTTCCGTTATCAATGAAAAACACTTATTAGATGTAATAAATTACATCTCAACCAATGAAATATCTACTTATGTACATAAAAATAAAGAATCTAAAAGCATAGCAATTGCAAAGCATTTATCAAGAGGATTTATTTTAAGCTATCTATTACTTGGTAAAATTCTACCAGGATTTATAGAACAGGACAAATATGTAAATATGATGTATGTATATCCTATGATCAATCATTTAATACGAAACGATATTAATAAAGACGATTTAGAATTTAAACAGGTAGAAAAATTAATTCTTACTAATTTATTTTTACAACCTGTATCATTTTGTAATATACATAAATTATTTAACTATATTGTAAACGACTACACATTCCATTATGGTGATACTGACTTATCTATAATGGATACAGTATTGGCAACACATTCATTCCTAGAACAATTTTTAAATCTTAAAATTTATTCTATGAATGAATATGCATGTTTAAATAATACTAATGTTTATTCTCTATCATCATTTGTGTTGTATTTAATGAATAGATTTAGAAGAAAAAATATTCATTCAATCAATCCTGTAGAAATAAATTTTATGCACAAGATAAATTTCAGCAAACTGTTTAAACAAGCTATAAAAGAAAAATATTATATAGATAAGATTGACGATAGCGATATCAGCACTTATAAACAAAATGTTTTAGATTTAGTTCTTACGCATTTTAATGAATATCAATCTTCCCAAACAGAACATATAAATAATTATAATGCATTAATGATACGTAATTTACTATTGATGCAATATGAAAATATAGGATTTGATATATTGTCATCATTAATAGAACAGATTGTAGATGTAGAAGATAATTTAGATTATATAGTCAACCTTATAATACCAATTGAAACATTGCAAGTTGGTAAGAAAACTAGTAAAACAGGTCATGATATATTTGATTATCAGTATATACCATTAAAATTGTTTAACAGTAAATATTTCAATATTGAATTTGATTTAGTTGCACAGGAGCAGGGATTTGATTCATTTGCTTATCATATACCATATGAAATATTACAAAATGTAAAATATTTAGTAGAAGCTACGGCAACATTATATGAAATAGGATTTTTAGTAGCAGAATACAAAAACTTTAAAAATAGAACATTTGGATATGATCATTATGTTACTCATATTATAGGAAACATTGTACATCATGCTGCATTAGATGCTTTACCTATTACGGAAAAGTTGAAAAAAATGTTAGGATATCGTCCTAACGTGCAAGTTCCAACATATCTGTGTTATCAAATTCACAATAATAATTCTTTAGTTGTTAGTAATGGTAGAAGTTTAATAACTTATAATCCTAATTTTAACTTCTTGAATTCGTATTTATTAACTTCATATTATATTGGATTAATTCATCCATTTATAGGACACGTAAAATCTATTACAGCTGGTATTCCATTCTATAATAGATTTTGTGTAAATAATTATTTGGATTTGAATAGTATTCCTGAAATGATAATTACGGATAATTATTTGAATTATATGGCTAATGCAATTCCAGACGTAAATGTTACTTTCGAACCGCATTCTAACTATAAATTTAAATTCTGTTTAAATGGTTTATTTAGATCACCGTCTGATAGTTTTATTCGTAATGCAAAATTAATGAAAAGTATTATTCCTGGAATATACAGTATGGAAAGTATGATATTTCTAAAAGAGTTAATATATGGTGCATTTAGAGACAAATGGTTAGAACAAATATTCAGTGCAGTATTTAGTATGGGATATTCATTTGTAACACCACAAATCGAAATAAAAATTGCATCATCTGATCAAAGTATTACTCATTATTATACTGGATTATTTAGTAATTTCTTTAAGTTTTTTGCATGTCATTTAGTACCTGAATCATCTTATTCTAAAAATACTGCAGCACATTTAATACAAGCATTAGCATTGAACAATGATAAAGATTATGCTATTGATAGCAATTACTATCACGCAGTTCATCAAGACAGCAAAGAACTGTTAGGATCTACTGGAGGTATTATGTCTGGATTTGATTTCTATGATGATTTTGTTGAAGTAGATTCATCAGAAAAAAGTGCAAAAGATTTGTTTTATAACTTATTAAGTAATAATCCTCAATATACCAAGAATAAACAATTGCATAAACATTATCACAATAAAGCAACTGAAACAATTAATCACTACGAAACACATTATCTATATATGCTTCATATGATGCTTGAATACAGCACATTATGTAATTATTTGAATAATTTCACACTATACATTACTACACATATTGATAAAGGAAAAATCAAAATCATTAATGCTAAGGAATTATGCGGTACAATAATGAAAGACATATTGACTATTAATATTTGGAATACGGCTTTTGTGCAAATAGAACAAACGGGAGATTTTACAAATCCTAGTTACTCTATAGAGGACCCAAGTACTGTATCTAAATTTATTAGTTCTTTATCATCTAGTTTAGGTGTTAATTGGAATTATATGCATCATGCACAACCAATTAATTATCATGACTCTAAAGGTGAATATCAACATTTAAATTTTGATAGATTTTTACTTATAGCTCATTCTATATTAGGACATATTTCAAATTCTAATTTATACAATTTGAAATTCTTTCAGAATTATAATATGCAATCAACATGGTTTAAACCAAAAGAATTTCTACAACGTTCTAATGGTATGTTTGTTGTTGCAAAAGCTAAAAAGATTCATGAAATTAATGGTGAAATATATCTAGGTAATTTTGTTTATGAAATAGGAGTTAAAGTAAATAATAATGTTTACTCTATTTCACTACAACCAGTATATAAGCTTATAAGACAAATATTCAACTTTGCGTTTAACATTGGTATTCAACAAGACAAAAATAACGAGTTTAAATATTATAAATCTAGTTACATTTCTGTTGGTGGTGCAATACTTGCTATGGATTTACTAGGTAATAGAGTTTTCAGTAAAATTATTTCTGATAGTAGATATTCTATTGTTCCAGAATCTATATTTAGAAGATACAGAATTAGAAAGGAAATGGTTATAGAATATGCTGCATCAAGTATTATTACTACACCATTATTAGCTATACAATCATGTGATCAGTATGTTGAACAAGATATTGATGTTGCTATATTGGCCAATGCAAAACAAGCCATAGGTGCAATTAACATGAGCGAGTTTATAAAATTATGTGTAATAGAAAGTGTAAATGTATCTAAGGATATGTTTCTAAATGCACTACAAGCAATATATAATGTAATTAGAATAATATTAAATTTAATTTTATATGTAATAATTAGTGTTAATAATTTTGGAAGATCTGATATATCTGATAACGTTTCAAGATTAAAACGAGAAATAAATGATGAAGAAATAAGTCTTGTAAATGAAATATCAAAAGAACAAGAAGATGAAATTGAAGCAAATGCATAAAGTAATATAAATTTAAAAATATAATACTAAAATTTTAATACATTTTAGTATCTTTTTTAATAATATATAATTAAATTTAGATGTTATTTATAAAGGATAAATTGACTAAAAAAAGCTATAATTTATTAGAAATTATTGAGAGAAAAAATATTAGAATATATTTATGTGGACCAACTTTATATCGTAAACCTCATATAGGTAATTTTAGATGTGTTATATTTACTGATTTTTTAATTAGATTGCTAAATAAATTTAAAATTACTGCAACTGTTTATTCTAGCATCACTGATATTGGACATTGTAACGGAAAAGATGAAGACAAAGTTTTAGAATTGTCTTTAGAGCAAAAGATAGCATATTATAACTTAGTTAGCGAACAATATAAATACTATATTGATATGCTGAATAAATTGAATATATCAAATATTATTCAACATATCCCAGCTTCAAATTTATATGATGAATACAATAAACATATTAATTTAGCACTTGAAAAAAAAGTTGCATTCTATGATGACGATAATAATATTCGTATTGCTCAATCATTTATTAATAAACATTTAGATAGTTTGTTATACAAAGGTACTAGATTAAAAAGTTTCACTATATGGAAACATAATCAAAAAGGTTTATATGTTTTCAATAATATCGTAGGTAATCCAGGATGGCATATAGAGTGTTTTAGTATTATTAAAAAATTTTTTTCTAAACGTGAAAATAATTATATAGATATACATTTAGGAGGAGTAGATTTATTAGACATTCATAATAATGCTGAAATTATTCATGGAAAAATTGAGGATAGTAAATTATTACTATCTAAAATTTGGACATGTGTAGGATCAATTAACTTAAACAATAAGAAAATTAGTAAATCTGATAACAATTGTATTTTTTTACATGAACTGATTAAAAAATACAATGTATCCATTGTAAAAATACTATTATATAGTACATATTTTACTAATGATATTAATATTAATGATGATGCATTAAATAATGCTAAATCTATATACTATAAACTTTATCATGGTTTGGCAAAAAGCATTTTTCCATTTTATAAAAAAAATCTAGAAATAAAAGAAATTACTAATCATTTATGTAATAGTATGAATGTTAATATAGAGTACACTATAAACACAAAATCTTTAATTGATATCTTATTAACTAAAATTAATGATATTAATTATATAAAATATTTATATGAGATTGATTCTTTATTAAATTTAAATATTTTTAATGAATTTTTTAATCAACAAAAATTAGCAAAACAATATATGTATTTACAAGAAAAAAGATTGTTTTTAAAACAAAGTAATAACTATAAACAAGCAGATAATATACGAGAAGAAATATTGATGGCTGGTTTATATATTTTAGAGCATGAAGATTTATTTCTTATTTATTAATACTATAAATTGCAAACAAAAATATATATTAGGATATTCTGGTGGATATGATTCTACTTATATGTTAAATAAAATTTGTAAATCTTTAAAATGTTATGAATATGTTATAGCTCATTTTATTCACAATCAAAGACATGATGCAACATTAGAGATTATAGATATATTGTTACTTTGTATTAATTTTAATTTAACATGTGCAATGGCTAATAATGATTTGTTATTACAAACATATGCTAAATTAAGAAAAAAAAGATATATATTTTTGTATTCTTTAGCTAAAACATTAAACATAAATAATATCATCTTATGTCATAATTTATCTGACAATTTGGAAAATTTATTTATGAAAATGGATTTTAATATTAGTTATACAGAGCTTTTGATGCCTGAAAGATCATATATTGTTTATTTAGGACATGACATTTGTATCTTAAGGCCGATCATACACATAGCAAGATCTGATATTGAATTTTGTAATACTCCATTAGTTAATGATTATCAAAATGATGATCATAATAAAAAGAGATCTTGTATTAGAAAGATTTTCCATACTAAAAATATTACTGAAGAAACAAAAGATTTATTATTAATATTGATGAAAATTGCTCAAACATATCAAGATAATAAATTTAGATATTTAAAATATACATGGTCGAAACATAGTGTATCCTTCAATATAAAAAATAACTTATCTACAGATATCAAAAATATTAAAAATGCAACTTTTATATTAAATAATCAAATTAATCATAGAATAAAATATCAAACGTTGTGTAATATTGCATTTAATAAACAATCATGCTGTATTAATGAATGTAGTATTGTTATAATTGATAAAAAAGAAATCAAAGTTACAAAAACTAAAAATTATTTAACTATAATTAAGTATTGTAATTTTTTTTATGAAATACAAATAAACAATTTTGCATATATAACTGTAAAATCTAATTTTAATATTAATATTACTAAGAATAATAAATATGAAATTATCATTACTAATAATAATTATAAATATAGAATAAATATTAAATATTTACTCTATATAGTGATTATATGCTATTTAGATATATATATTATTATCAGTTTATATACAAGTAAATATACTTTACTAACATATTAATATATACTAAAATGTTATTTGATATTAAAACGCTATCTTTATTTTCGGCCATTGGGCTACTATTATCTGAAATATTCAAGATCAATATCATAATGGTTGGATTGTTATTGGGATATGGATTACAACTATTATTTTCACAATCTATATATTTATACGATATTGGTGTATTATTTACCATGTTAATCATTGGTAATCATTTAGAAATGAAAACGTTAAAAAAATATCGAGGATTAACAATAATGATTTTATTAGGAACAATTTTAATGATAGTAATTAACACATTAATTATTAGTAGTATTCTAAATACTACTACTTACACCTCGTTTATTATATCTACATGTTTATGTTTGTCTTCTACTTTGATTTGTCAAAATGTATTAGAATCAAACAATGCTACTAGTACAAATTATGGTAAAACTACTATTATTGCTACAATTGCACAAGATATAATTGGTATAATTTTATTATCATTTTTGCATTTAAACATAAAAGACATTCATAGTACATCATTACACCATTTTATATTTTTTATTATTTTATTAATTTATATTTTTTTTAATGAAAAAATTATATCATTAATTAATGATATAGTGACGGGTAGTAAGGCACAAAAAATGTATAATATTAAAATTTCGTTTGTAATAATATGCTTGTTAGTAAGTAACATGATTTTAGTACCTCAAGAGATTACGTATTTTATTATCGGGGTATTGTTTAAAACATTAGTTTCCGATGCAAAATATGAAATTACATTTATTCAAGTATTGAGCATGATTGCATTATTTGCATATGCTGGTAATATATTAGATATTGTCATTATTCAAAATAATATAATTAAAATTTTTGAATTGTTATTTTTAACTACTTTTATAAAAATATTTACATTATACACATCAATAATTTTAATCGATCAACGATTTGAACCAGCATTACGATCTACAATATTATTGTCAACATGTAGTGAGCTTACATTGTTTGTAATTTCAATTATTAATGTTGATAAATCCATCTTGAATATTGTCATTGCTACTACAACATTATCTATGATAATTAATCCCATATTATTTAATATGTTATCTAGAGCTATAGATCAAATACAACAAAGAAATATTGGTATAGCAAAGTATGCTGCTAGAGTCAATATTAATCATTTAACTAAATATATTTTAGCTATAGGATACAACAAAGTTACTAAAATGTTTTTGACTGAAGCGAGCAGTCTATTAACGGATATAGTTATAATAGATCATAAACTAGAAAAAGTGTTAGAGAATTCTAAAAACTGTTATTTTATGGATGCATTATCAGATGAAACATATCAAGTAATAGATATTGATAAATTATATTGCATCATAATATTTATTAAAACATTGAGTATAAAATTAAACATATTAAATAAAATTAAACATTTGAATTTAAAATCTAAAAATATACGAATATATGTACCTATTGCTAAGGAAGATATAAATTCATTGTTAGATAAAGGAGATAACATAGTACCTATTATTGTGAATAACTTATATGACTACAAACTTGCCACTGACATTTTAAAGAACATACAAGAAGATATTGTTTAGAAATTTCAAAATACGATTAACAGGACTTGAACCTGCACATAGTTTACATACTAGATCCTAAGTCTAGCGCGTCTACCATTCCGCCATAATCGCTCATGGGTGATTAACGGGATTTGAACCCACAACTTCCAACTCCACAGATTGGCGCTCTAACCTATTGAGCTATAACCACCATAAAAGTACCCTAATAAAATTAATTAATATTGCAATTAATTTTTATCATAATAATTTTAATAATTTAATACATAGTAATATAAAAAAATTAAATTTGATCATAATACTAATTATTTTATAGCTCTAAAGGAGAGTTGAACTCCTGTTTTTACCTTGAGAAAGTAATATCCTAACCACTAGATGACTAGAGCATAAAAAAACCTGTAATAAAAAATATTTTATTTAAAAAATATATTTAATTTTAGAAAGTATTCTGATAAAAATTTGCGACTTGGCATATCATCTATTTTCTCATATTCAAATAATAATGTATAGACTATTAAAAGTTTCACTTTGGAGTTCTTATGGTTAAATCTTGTGTTTCATTTTAAAGTTAAATACCAATTCTTAAGAAAATATAACATATTTATTCTATATTACGCAATAGTTTTTTAAGTTGTGATCTTATATTTATGCAATACGTAATTTCTCAAGCTTTTTTGAATATGCAAAAGCTTCAATATTTTAATTTTTACTTTATGATCTTTTTTATGTAAAAGTTTATGTTTTTGCAATACAATTAAATGCTGTGCAATATCATTTATTTCTTTAACTTTTTGATGACTTGGATGTTTCTTGTTCATGTGATTTATTTATTTTATTAATTTTCGTATAAATTTGTTTTTGTAATTTTAATAATTCTGGTATTGGTCTAGATGTTGTTAAATATCTATCGATACTACTATGCGCGCTAATTATTCTTAAAAGATAAGTGCTACTTTGTAGCCTAATATTTTGTTTAAGTATTTGCGAATAAAAGTTTATAATTTGTTTATTGATTTTAAAACTACGACGTACCTTTCTCTCAGATTTACTGACTAAATTACCAGTACCTGGTGATCTTTTTATTTTTATTCTGATCGTCATTTTAATTAAAGTATAAAATAAAAACAATGTTTACATTTTTACAACTTACACTATATAGATATATTTTAATGATTGAATTCATTGAACGTATAATTACTTTTTCTATTAAATTGACAGCATTTATGTACATTACGTCTACATTATATGATGGATTAGCCTATAGTACTTATATTGGCACAATGTCTTATGGTGTCATAGAAGCAATGTACTATTCAGCAACAGCGTGTTATGCATTGATGAATCTGAATATTGATATAGTTATGACTGTAGGTTTATCAATGTTGCTGTTATCTTTATTAATTATTTCATATATTAAGAATATATATTTAATTTTTCTATCATTTATTTTAATAGGATTTGGAGCGGGAATGATAAAATCAGTTGCGATACATGTATTATCTTTATTGTATAAAGATTTTTCAGTTAGAATGATTAAATTAAAAAAATATTATGTAATTATTAATATTGGTAGTTTAACTGGAGGTTTAGTTTTTGGAATACTGACACAAAATTTTGGATGGTTATTTATTTACAAACATATACTTGTTGCTTATGCAATGATATATATATTTTTAATGTCCAACATGCATAAAATTATTGATTTTAGACGTAAATATATTGATGAAATTTCACATAATTTTATAGATAAAGAAGATAGCGATACCGATGGTTTAGATCGTGGAAAATCTAAAATATTTAATTTACAGTATGAAACAATTTTATCAATATTTAAACGAAATAAATTATCACTACTTTATTTATTTACTTCTATAATGCTAGGGTCATTAAATATATGTTTTACATGTAACGTGATGATGAATTACAATTCATATATTGGACAAAGAATTATAAATTTTTATGGTTATAGTTTGCCAATAACAACAATTATTAATTTTAATCCTTTAATAGTTATTATAGTATCATCATGTGGAATAAATATGAATAGTAAAATTAACTTTGTAAAGCATTTTACTCAAATAGGTTTATTGTATAGTTTTTTTGCATATTTACTATACATTGTAACGTTGAATACGCAGTATACTCTAAGCTTAAGTATTATATCTATCATTCTAATAGCAATATCTGAAACGTATTTAGTTGTATGTACTTACAATAGTATTGTTAGCATTTTTAACAATGCATCTCCAAGATCTTTAGTAAAAATAATCTCAACATGTTATTTTTCTATGGGTTTATCATCAATACTATTATCAGTATTATCAGATTATTTTATATATTCGAATTTGTATCATATTTTGGTTGTATTTTTGATGTGTATAAATATGTTTTCATTGTCTTTGGGTATGTTAATCAAAAAATAAAATTCATTAACAAAATAGTGAATAAGACTGTTTTATTATTAAATTATTGTAAAACTAATTAAAATAAAAATAAAATAATTTAAATATGGAATTTGGAGCAAACGTATTACCAATAAGTAATATTATATATGATGGCGAAATGTCACAAATATTGTCTTTTGTTAAAAGTAAAAATCAAGGATTTCCTAAGAATTGTACAAAATTCTATGTAATCAATAATAAATTATCTATTGCTTATAATGATCATTTAGCATACATAATTAACAATGAAACTGGTCAAATTATTAAAGTACCATCTTCTGGAGAGATACTTCATGTTGAAGCTTCTTTAGATAATAAATACTATGTTTTTTATCTTTTTACAGAAGGCATTTTATGTGATGAAGTACAAGGATATCAATGGGATAGAGAAAATGAACACGAAAATGGCGTTAAAGTTAATCGTAGACATTTTTTGTATAATTCTAGACAGGGAATTAATTCAATTAGCAGTAGTTTAAATTATTTAGTTATGACTACTAAACTTGGTGATATTTTCTTAGTTGATAAAAAAGACATGTTTCCTACTATTGACGATGTTGTATGTCGTACTGTAGCGCAAGTAGCAAGCATTGTTGATTATTTGAAAGTAAGTAATTTAGTTTCTGAAAATATTGCTGATAATATTAGATACTACAATGAACAAGGAATTTTATTGAATACATTTTTAAGAGAAAACAATGACAATACTTTAAGCTTATTTGTTATGTTGCTAGTTGATAATCAACCTTTAAAATATCAAGTTTTTGAACATAAAATTCAAGTTAAAACTTTGAGCATTATTGAACATAAATTTTATTCTGATTTCATTGTTCATGGATGCAATGTATGCAATGAATATCATGATGTAAATAGTTTAATTGAGTTGATTCTTTATTTCACTAAACATGGTTATAAAAATATAAAAATTTTACATTGTAACAAAGGATCTGGTGGTAATATTTATGCGACTTATCGTAAAGTTGTAGATGAAAATTCAGAAGATTCAGAAAATTCTGCAATTAGAAACATAGCTTTAAAATTAGATAAAAATGGTAAATTAGTTAAATGGTTTGATATAGATACAAGTGTAGGCACTGATTTTGAACAAAACTTTACTGTAAAACATGCAATGGTATTGGGTGATGGTAGTTTACTATTATTCCATCAAGTTAATCATGAAATATCAACTAATTTAGAAGAAGATCTAGTTGTAGAATACATGTGTATCAAAACTGATAAACAGTTTAACATTGTTAGTAGCCATAAGAGCACAATGAATATATCAGATCTAATTACTATCTTAGCATTTAATGAAACTGATTGTATGTATGAATTAGAAGACGAGGGAATAGAAGTTGAAGATACTTTCAATGATAGCATAGAAGCATTAAAAGATGAACTTGCTTTCGCGATTGAAGAAACTAAAACAGATTTAGACCAACAAGAAGAGCAGGAAGAAAAAGAAAATCCTGATGAAGGAATTGAAATCAATAATGATGATAATATGAATAATACAGAAGACTCCTCCAATGACATTGAAGACGAAGATAGTGGATATGAAAGTGTGGATTCTGATAGCGAAAATAATAAAGATTTTTTTTTCGAATAAAGGGAAAAATGTCAGATAATTACGACATGAGTAAAAAACTCAAATACGATAATTCAGAAGTAATTATTCAAAAATAATAATAAAAATTAATTTTCCAACATATAATACGTTTTATTATTTAATATAAAAATATGTATGTAATTGCGGGAACCAATAAATCTGGAAAGACTGAATTTTGTAAAAAATTTATTCAAAAAAAAACTTCTAATAATAATAAACCTACATTAGATATTAAAGCATACTTTTTTAGAAGTAGTTATGTCATCGACACTCCATGTATTACTAAGTATGCTAATCTTAAACACTTGTTAAAACACTGTTGTGATATTTTATATATAGAAAAATTAAATAATATTACAGTAATATTATTTATTCAAAACAGCGATGATATCAAATATATTATAAATATTATTTTAGAAGCTAAAAAACTAGATTTAAACTTATGCATTATTGATAAAGGATATAATTTTCAAGTTAACAATTTGGATGTATTAATTCATCACAATGATGTAGAATTATATAGATACATGATCGATAATAATAAAACATATACTAAAATAAATAAAAAAATTATATTAATAGGCGTAACAAATACTGGTAAAACATCTATTATTAATAAGTTATTAGAAAAGAATATATTTCGAACTTCTAGCGAACGAAATACTACACAAGAAAGTTTAAAAATTTTAACAAAATATAAAAATTATCATATTGAACTATATGACACTTTTGGTTTAGAACATAAAACTAAAAGCAAGCTATCTTATTTGTTGAATTTAGTGAAGCGAGCTGATAGATCAGTGATTGTAATGGACGTAGATACTTATATGCAAAAAACATATAATTTTATATTCAATCAATTGAATAAAATCTATTCTAATATTAGTTTTTTAATTAATAAGTCCGATTTATTAAAACGTTGTGATAAAGATAAAATCAATCAATTTTTATGCGAAAAATATAAAATTCCAATAGGTGATATTATTCATAATAATACAATTGATCAACACATTACTAGAGATAATATTTATAAACTTATTGATATTCAAAAAAAGCATGTTAATCATCATAAAATTAACAAAATAATAAAAGAATACTTTCCTGAAATTTTATATATTAAGGAATCTAATGAAGAAAATAGTATCTATAAATTTGACATGTTTATGAAAAAGAGAACTGTGGTAAATAAAAATCTACATATAATGTTACAACGAGTTAGAGGAGTTATATATAAACAAATCGGAAACAAGAATCACGCTATTGTTTTTAATATCAATTATGATAATGAAAATAAATCCAATAATGAGAGATATAAGAAAACATATTGCAAAACAAAAACAAAACGTACTAGATTTATTCAATAAGCATGAAGATTTTTTTCCTGATTTATCTTTGTGTAAAGTAAATTTTATACCACATACAACGTATGTGCCAAGTATTGTTAAATGTAACAATCTTGAAGATGTAATAAAAAGTTGCAAATATATAAATGATCTTTTAGTTGAATACAAACTTGATGGAGTATTTATTAATATTACTTATGTAAATGGTAAATTATTTTCTGTTATTACAAAAGGAAACAGACATAGCGGAAGAGATGTTACTTCTGAATTTATCAATTATACGAATATTCCTAAAACTATAAAAGATAATGATGTATGTGAAGTGAGATGTGAAATTGTAATGAAAAACCAAATTTATAAAAAAAAATATAGTAAACATTTTGTTGATTCAAGATCTACTATTAGTGGACAAATGAATAAAAAACACATTGATTCCGATTTTCTAAATGATGTTGATATATATGCTCATGATACAGGAATATTAACAAAATATTTGTTTACAACTCAAGAACAAATATATAAATTTCTTCAAAATTCTGGTTTTAATATAATGAAGAATATTTTAGTTACTGGATTAACATGTATTGCTACAGTTCAAAGCTTTATCGATGACTTGAATAAGCAAGATTATTTATGTGATGGTTGTATCATTAAATTTAATCAATTAGATGTTCAAATACAACTAATGCATAAAAATCCAAAATTATTTAGATATATAATCGCTTATAAAAAAAATCAAATATTATTGTCTACAGTAATATATGTTAAATACATTATTTCAAAAGATTCCACTATAATTCCACTTGTTGGAATTGCGCCTGTAAAATGTGATGATAAAATATGTACAGTTTTAACAATGTATTCATATAGAACATTGCGTGAACATATGTTATGTGTTGGAGATCAAATTAAGATTAAATACAATACTACATTTGTATATGATGGAATTGATAAACGTAATTGTAAAAATGAATTTATCGCATTAGATAAATGTCCATTTTGTAAAACTAAAATTATTTGTATAGGAAACAGAATATTTTGTTCAAATTTATCATGTTGCGCGAAGATATCAGCTATTGTAGTTGCATATTTAAGAATAAAAAATATCACTAATATTGGCAAAACTATCATAGATACATTAATTAAGTTAAAAATTATCAAACTATCAATTGATTTATTTAATGTAAATATCATTAAAAACATAGAAGACAAATTAAAGAAATGTAAGAATTTTAAAGAAAAAAAAATCACAAATATTATAAATGGAATAACATATTTACAATCTAATGCGACAGTTTTAGATATTTTAATGTTATTAGGTATACCAAATATTGGTATAGAAACAAACATTAAAATTGCCAAAACAATTAAACAGAAAAATATAAATTTTTTGGATATCAATAATCTACACTTCCTAGATTATTTAAAAAAACATCAATACGATAGCTTGATTTTTTTCATACAATATAATTCGAATATAATGTCTAAAATAGAGCAATTAATAACTAAGTATTCATGATTTTGATATTTGACATATTACATAAGATTAATAAACTAGAGATATGTGATGTTGAGATGCCAATATTATACATTTCTAACGTTCCAAAAGATATCCTAGATAAATCTTATAAATATAATATTCCAACTATACTTGTACGCTTAACATCGCAGGATTATTGGACAGAAATAAGTACCTTAACTAGGAAACATGGTTATGTTTTTAGTATTAAAAAATATATTGCACGTAGCTTAGTCTGTAAATATATAGATTTTGTAAACATGTATAGTTTAGATGAAAATATTATATATAAAATTTGTTACCGTAATTGTGTTTTAATTAATTATTTAGGATTAAGTAGAGAATTGGGAGGTTTATCTAATATAGATAAATTCTATATTAGTGATAATGATAAGTATATCAACGACATTGATTTACTTAATAAGGAATTAATTATATCTAACGATATTCATTATCAATTGATTTTATACATTAGTGAATTAATATATAAAACAACACTATTACATAGCAATGTCGTAAAAATCAAAGAGGAATTAAAGCTTGCTATAACAAGTTGTGTATTATCTAATAATTCAAACAAAATAGATGCTTTATATAATATATGCAATAAAAATATTAATGATTTAGAATGTGAAAATAATCATATGCTTATTCAGATGGCATCTGAAATTAGAGACTTATTAAAAAAAATTAAAGCATATAAAATTATTAGTATTGATATAGTAAATACAATTCAACATGGAATTATTTCTATGGAAGTAAATGATAGTTTAGCTCTATTAGTAGCGCAATTGTATTTCCTGTTTGCTAAATATAATAAAATTATATTAATTACAAATCATATTATATGGAAAAAGATTAAAGTCTTAATGTATAAAAGTATGCATCAATATATTTATAGGATTATTTTTATTGATGTTGAAGACCTTGTGAACTCATTTTATTTTTTGCTAGATGCATTTTACTATATTACTAATAAATACACATTTTGCTATTTTGACGATGATAAATATCAACAAAATTATTTAGCTATATTGTATTTATTAAAGTATTATAAATTTCAAGTTATATTACATAGCAATATAGCACTGTGTGAAAATATCATAAAATTATTTTAAATTAAAAAATCAAAGCGATAGAGGGAATTGAACTCTCTCCTGAAGATTATGATCCTTCTGCTCTAACCATTTAAGCTATATCGCCACATATAGAATTTATTTTTATTATAATAATTCTTTTTATTTTAAAAACATATATAATATATGTAATTTGATCTTTATCTGATATAAATTTCTTAAAGATATTATAATGTCGAAAATAAATTTGAAACTTAATTTACCAAAAAACATTCTTAAAAGTAAATTAGTATACTCTGACATAGATAATTTTTATAATTTACTTGTTAAACATAAAGATAATAAAAAATTTATAGGTTTAGACTATATTTTCTTAGATGGACCTCCATATGCAAATGGAGACTTACATGTTGGTCACATTATTAATAGAACAATAAAAGACATAATAGTTAGATTTCAAATAACTAAAAAGAAAAAAGTTTCATATATAATGGGTTGGGATTGTCATGGTCTTCCAATTGAGGCTAAATCTTTGTCCAAAATTAATCGTAAAACATATACTAGAGCTGAAGTAAATAAGTGCAGCAAAGAGATTGCCGAATTGTATTTAGATAGACAACAAAAACAATTATTAGATGCTAAAATGTTTGTATATGATGAAATATACTATACAGATAGTCAAAAATACATATCTTCTACATTACAAGCATTATGGAAGTTATGTCAACGCAATTATGTAAAATACTTAAAAAAACCAAATTATTATTCAATTGCTGAACAAACTAATTTGGCATTTGCAGAAATATATTATCAAGATAAAGATAATACATCTCTATATTTAAAAATAAGTTTAATAAAAAGTAATATTAAATTATTAATATTTACTACTCAACCATGGACAATATTGGGCAATAAATTAATTGGTATTAGCAGTAATATCAAGTATTGTTTGTTTGTTATTAGTGATGATGAACAAGAATATATTTCAAGCTTCAGTTATGCTGAAAGTATCAATGCGATTATTATTAAAGACATTGATTATTTTTGGTTGTTGAAACAAAAATATTACACTCCTATTCATCTAGAATGTATTAGAGACATCATAGATGCTACTAGCATTATTACTGAACAAGGCACTGGAATTTTACATATTGCTCCAGCACATGGATTTGAAGATTTCAGTATTGCTATTTTCAATAATATTTTAATTTCAGATATAGATAATTGTATTTTTGAAAACGGATATGCTAAAGACGATAGATTTAAAGATGTGGGAATTGCAGATGATACATTGAATCAATGCATAATTGAATTTATGAAAAATGATGTATTTAAAATTGTAAAGACTATACATAGATATCCATATTCGTCTAGATCTAAACAGCCTGTATATATTTTTTCTACGTATCAGGCAGTTATACACATTACTAATAGTGATAAAAAACATATAATAAATAATTTTCAGTCTACTACATGGTGTGCTAATGAAGGATTATCTACATTTGCAACTACAATTCAAAATAGACCTGAGTTTTGGTGCATTACACGTCAAAGATATTGGGGAGTACCATGTATGTTGTTCATAGATAATAATAATCAAATTATTTACAATGAACAACTAAATGTTAAACTTCTTTATTATGTACACAAATATGGTTTTGATTTCTGGTATAATGATGAATTTATATATGGAATTTTAAAAGAAGTGAATCTAGTAGACGTTGTTAAAACTAGAATTACATGTATATTAGATGTTTGGTTTGAAAGTGGTGTAGCTGCTATTCACATCTGCAAAAAACTAAACATTAAAAACGTTGATACTATAATAGAAGGAAGAGATCAACATAGAGGTTGGTTTTCATCCATTGGAATTATTAATGAGATATCTAATTCTAATATTAATATTAAACAGATTTTAGTACACGGTTTTGCAAATTATACTAAAGCTAATAAAATCTCTAAATCTAATTTAGATAGCATTACATATTCAAATGCATTAATTCAGGATACTTATATTGAAATTGTTAAGTTGTGTATATTTTATTCTGATTATGTCTGTGATGTTATCTTTTGTGAACAGAATATTGAAGGTGCACGAAAGAGATATTTAAATATGTATAGTGTATTAAGATTTATCATTAATATGTCTGAATACTGTGATAACAATATTGAATTTGTTATTGATAATAATAGTTTAGATGCGTATATTTATAATATGTTTTTAGATGAATATGAACTATTCAATAATGCATTTAATAAGTTTGATATAACAACTGCATCGCTACATCTTCAAAACATGTTAATCAAAACTAATGAATTAATTAGAGTAAGTAAAGATAATTTATATTGTAATTCTGTAAATTCTAAGTCATTCCAAATTATTATTTCTATATTAATTGATATGTTGTTAATTAATATAAAATGTTTGTATATAATTTGTCCCGCTCTATCTTTATATATAGCTAGTTATTACTTTAAAAATGAAAGTAGTGAATATTCATTAATGAATAAAATTTGTAATTATAAATTTCGTAATGAATTTATAATTACTAAAACAACTAAAAAATTTTGGGTAAGTATATATGAAATATACGATATTGTAAATATTCGTTTAGATGTATACAAAAAAGAAAAAATTATATTTTCAAATTACGAAATAGAGCTAATTATATGTGATACTAAATCTGTGTTTACTTATGCTTCGTATCTTAATAGCGATATTGCTAGAATATTAGATATCACATCTGTATTATATGTAAAAGAGATTAATGATAATATTAGACAAACAATTTTACATCATACAATATTAGCAAATGGAATAGATATTTATATTAATAAATTATCTAGTTGTAAATATAAATGTTCCAGGTGTTGGAAATATAACTCATTTGAAGCGGATTCATACTGTATTCGTTGCAATGATGTAATGATCAAAAATTAATATAAAGACATGCAAGCAACACTGGTTATTACACCGCGATTATTGAATTTAGGAAAACTATCAATGTTTATTTTGATTAGTTTGTTAGTAAATATATCTACTTATTTATTTATCAGTATGTTATTGTATGCTCAGAACGTTAGTAGTTCAATAATATGGTATGCTAAGTTAAGTAAACTTATATTATCTGTAGCAATAACATATGAAATCAAACAAATAATAAATTGCGACTTATACAACAATAATAAATTATTACGTCTATTTATATTTATTTTATTAAATATTATATGCGTTGTTTTATCACAATATTATAGCGTGTATCGTGCACATGCTGTTTACAGTATAATAAATATTACAGTAATAACTCTTGTTGCTTTTATTGTTGAAATGATGATTTCTCCAGTAAATTACATGTCTTATTATATAGACAATAAAATTATTAATTTATTATACTTTATAGCTAGCATTATTGATTTTAATATTCTTAAAATAATATGTATGTTTTTTTTATCTTTAAAAATAATAAGTATTTATAATTCTACATATTTTATTATTTCAAATAAACTAAGAAATAATTATTTTTATTTACTTATGATTTATTTTAGTTTATTTACTAGATACTTAGATATTAGTTTAAATGGTAATATCTTGACATAAATAATAATCTATAGTATTCTTAAACATTAAAATGCATAATGAAAACAAACAAGAACCAGACGGATATGAATTGATATCTCAAGAGTATCAAAATGTATTGTTGAACGAGAAAATTCAGATATTGAATCATATATTACCAGCCATAAGAAAGAAGGTTCAAATTGCTAGAGAATTGGGTGATTTATCTGAAAATGCAGAGTATCAATCAGAATTAAGCAATAAAACTAGATTTGAACAAAGATTGTCAACAATAAAATCTATATTGAATAAAGCTATAGTTTTTAATATTGAACATACTAAAAATAAAGAACAAATTTATATTGGATCTAATATAATAATTTTAAATGTAACAACCAAGCAAATTATGAAATTTCAGATAGTTAGTACATTTGAAGTAGATCCAAGTAAACATAGGATTTCTCATAAATCAGAAATAGCTCGTTTATTAATTGGTAAAAAATATAATGATGTTATAGTTTTTAGAGATAAAACATATAAAATTACATCAATTAAATATGAGTGATAATGTTATAATTTTATCTACTATTCTATTTCGTAAAATATATAAAAATAATTTTTTTTCCAAGTTGGATAATAAAACATTTTATTTAAATTGTCAAGATAATCAATTAAATTTTATATTCTGTAGTGATGATATAGATATTAAATATGATATAGTTAATAGTTGTATAGTAAAATACTTTGATAATTATATCGGTCTTATAGATAATGATTTAGATGTAAAATGTTTAAATAATATTTCATTTTTAATAGAAGAAGTTGCCATAATGTTTTTATTAAAAATATCGCTAAATACTGAAAAAATAATAATTATATTCCACGATGAAAAAGTGGAATATATCTATAAGGATAAAGGTACTATATTTACTATTAAGGCTAATCATATTTATAAATCTGTTAAATTTACATCTAAACAATATAGTAGTGAACAAATATATAGTTTGAAAACTCAAGTAAATGATTTTTCAACTATTATATCTTCTCACAACATTGTTCAAGATTATAAAGGTTTAACTGGAGAAGGTCCACAAATTCAACTTTTAATTGACGATCAATTAAGAATCTTGTCTACTAATTATATTGTAGGGTTAATAAGTAATCTTGAAGTATTAGAATTTAATCTTCATGAAAAATTACAATTACAAATCAAGAAAAATATAGAGATTAATAAGCTATGCAATATTTTTTCCAATGGATTATTAAAAATAATTCACTATACATCTAAAGAGTTAGATTTCAACAAGAGAGCAAGAACTAATTTTATTAGACTGCAATATGATAATAATGTTTGTGATATTAGATTATATACAAGCAATATTAATTTATTTGATGAAAAAATTATAGATAAACAATTAATACTAGATAATGACTTAAATTTAGAAATTACTTCTTTTTGTCTCTTATTAGATAAAATAAAAAATATTGCAGACTTAAAACATATTACTACATTGGAGATTCATATTAGTACATTGCAACATGGAGTAGATAATATTACTGTGACCGGTGTTTGCAGTTCAGTGAAAATTGCTTTTTCTAGCAATATAGAAAATATAAATTGTGAAAAATTTCACATATGCACTAAAGGAACTGTTATGCATATGATAAATAGCATTATTTCTAAATACAAGAATGGTATTTCTGATAAATTTAAAATTAATGTTTCAGAATCTGGTGAACAAGGAAAAATATTAATTGAACAACCATTTCATATTACTAATTTAATTTTTGTATAATTGATTTTTTCATATTTGCTTTATTGACTTAGTTTAGAGAAATAAGTTTAGTATAATAAAAGTTTTAATAAGATGAAAAAAGTTATTGTGTATGTAATTGGTAAACCTGGATCTGGCAAAGGAACAATATCTCAGTATTTAGTTAAAGAATTACATGCTAAACATATTATTGCCAGCAAAATATTATACAAATATTTATCTGAAAATTATAATGATCAAGAAATGAATCAAGTAAAACTAGCTAGGGAAATTAAATATTATCCTGAATTAGATACTTTAATGATCAAAGAAATGATAGACGCAAATAAAAAAACAAATATAATTGTTTTGGATGGTTACCCTAGATTAATAAAACAATTAAATGCACATCTTTCATTATTAAAAAATACAGATGAATTTTGTGATCATTATAAAGTTATGATTCTATTAACAATAGATGACGATTTAGCTATAAAAAGAATTGGAAATAGATTAAATTGCAACTCTTGCAAACTAGTATTTACAAGTTTAGAAAATTCACACTGTACTTCATGCAATAGAGAATTAACTAAGCGCATTGATGATAATTCACAAGTATTTTCTAACAGAATGATAACATTTACTAAAACACAAGAAGTTATTGACGAAATGAAGAATCACGTTGATAAAATACTCCTTATTGATGTTAGAGATGAATTACAATATAATTTATCTAAAATTCTTAATAATTTTAAATTATATCAATAAAAAGAATTGTATTAAATTATTTTGAAATTAAATTTATAAAAACAAATGTTTAGAGTATCTGGGTATATATTAAAATCAAATAAAGAGTTATATATTGCAATGAAATCAATTTATGGTATTGGAATTAAAACTTCAATAGATATATGTAAAGCGCTAAATATATCTTATACTATTAGAGTTAAAGATATTGATCCAAAATTTGCTATTATTTTAACAGAGCATGTAAATCAAAATTATATCATTGGTGATGATTTGAAAAAGCAAATATTAGCTCATAAGAAAAAATATATTGCAATTAATTGTTATAGAGGGAAAAGATTAAGACTAGGTTTACCATGTAGAGGGCAAAAAACTAGATCTAATGCAAAAACTGTACGTGCTTTACACAAAAAAATAATATAAACTTATAAAAAAAATAATCATCTGTATTATATAAATGCAAAAATATATTAGTAAAAAAAAGTTAGCACAGTTACCAGAATTTGTTATTTTAAAAATACAAGTTAGGTTTAATACAACTAGAATTGATGTAACTAACAAACAAGGTAATGTTTTAATATGGAAAACTTCTAGATCTGTAGGTTTCAAGCATAGTAAAAAAAGCACACCTTTAGCTGCAGCAACTGTTGTAAAAAACGCATGTTCTGAAGCATTTAATCGTGGTGCTAGATTAGCAAATATTGAAATTTTTGGTATAGGAGTTGGTAGATCTGCAGCAATGAAAAAATCATTAGAAAGCGATCTTAAAATTTCAGAAATAAAACATGTAGTTAAAATAGCACATAATGGTGTTAGACAGAAAAAAGCAAGAAGAGTATAATGAACATTAACACAAATAAAAAGATATATTTAACAACTACAGTTACTACATATAAGTTAGAACTGCATTATGTTGTAAAGATACAAAATATAGTATCTACTATGGGTAACACTATTGGTAATTTATTACGAAGAGTATTGTTGACACAAATTCCTGGTACCAGTGTACAAGGATTCACAATTACTGGATTAAAACATAATTTTGATTATGGATACAACATAAGTAAAGACGCAGATCAAATTAGTAGTACTTTTAGAGATGTGATTCTTTATTATCAATCACAAGTGCCTGAATTTATTGAAACTACTATTGTTGGACCAAAAAAAGTACTAGCTAAAGAAATCTTTCAATCGCATGCTATTGATGGTGAAGCTGAAATGTTTGAAATATTGGATGATACTGCTATAACTGTTAAAATTTTTTTAACAAGCGGAGTAGGTTTTATACCATATTATAAGCACAAACTAGATGATGGTATTATATCTGTAACATCAATTTTAACACATAATTATAATGTGAGTTTTGATGTAATTATAAATAATATTAATTCTAATTATGAAAATATTATACTTAAATTTATGACTTATAACACATTTAAAGATCAATCCGCCCCATTGCGTTATGCGTTAAACTGTATGACTGATGTAATATCAAATATTTATTCTGCTATTGATTATGTTGAATCAGAAAAAGAAGAAAGCAGTATAAATGTTAGTATGCAGGTAGAAGAAGTATTTCAAATATTACAATCTGAGTTAGTATCTTACCTTTATGAAAATTGTAGTGATATTCATAATGTTGAATCTTTACTTTTAGTATTGAAAAATATTCCGGATAAAACTATATTTGGAAAAACAAAATTAAAGAAAAAAGAAATACAAAATGCTATCAAATTATTAACTAAATTAATTGTTAATGAAAATGATAATAATGATAATAAAAAATAAATAATATATAAAAAACAAATATAATGAAACATAATATTAAATTTAGTAGATTATCTAGAGATAGTAAACATCGTAAAGCTCTTACAAAAAATCTTTCTATGGCTATTTTATTATATAAACAAATATATACTACTAAAGCTAAATCTGAAGCTGCAATAATGTTGATAAATAAGGTAATCAAAAAAGTTAAATTACTTAAAGATTATAGACAAAAAGTTTATTTAATTAAAAAACATATTGTCAATCAAAATAGAGAAAGTGTTGCAACAATTTTAACAAACATTGATGAACTTTCTGATACTAGTAATTATATATCAAGAATATCATTTATGTCTTTTAGATCAGATTCAGCTAATATGGTTAGATTGAAATTAATTTAATCAATCAACCATTTCTTTTACTTCTGTAGCTTTACTTTTGGCTTTTTTTAACAAAGCTAATAAACCAAGATCTGGAGTTTTTATTTCTGGTGTTTTTAAATCTGCAGGTTTAGTCATTCCTTTAGAACCAGCTCCTTTATTGTCTTTATTGCCTTTACCTTTATTATCTTTATTGTCTTTATTGCCTTTACCTTTATTATCTTTATTGTCTTTATTGCCTTTACCTTTATTATCTTTATTGCCTTTATTATTTTTTTCATTATTTTTACTGCCTTTTGATTTATTTTGATTATTGTCTTTTCTATCTTTAGATGCTTTAGAACGTTTATTTCTTTGCGATGTTGTATTTCTTTTTTTACAATTACAGCTATTTCCTTTTTTGTCACTTTCTCCGCCGCCACCAGTATCTTCAGCTTGTATTTCAAAATCCATTTTATAAAAATAATAAAAAACTATAATTATTAATGCATATATGACATTATAAGAATAAAATATTAGATAAATAATAAAATTTTATAATGATATTTTTAATTGGACTAAGAAATGAAGGAGAAGACTATAAAAACACTGTACATAATCTTGGAGAGGAATTCATATTGTGTATAAATAGTATTGTAAAAAAAATATTCTATTCTTATATAGATTCAGAATATGTACATAACAATATTGCATATACTGAATACGGATATAAATTTAATAATGATATTGTATTAAAATTAATTTTAATGAATGGATTTATAAATAATACTGGAGTGAATTTGTTAAATTGTACAGAATTAGTATGTAAAATTAAACGTAATTTACTTTTTATTGTATATGATGATTTACTGTTACCTACTGGAGTATTCAAAGCTTGCAAAATAAAGCTTAATACTAAACACAATGGTGTTCTCGGCATTATTAATAATCGCATAACAGATGAAATTTATGGACTACGTATAGGAATCACAAAAAATAAAGACATTATTACTAAAGATTTTGTATTGAGTAAAATATCTGCAGATATGCATAGTATGTATTTTTATCAATATATAATTTATTTGCTAGATTTTTTAACTGATGATAATACACTTCTTAATGATGATAATTTTTTAAAATATCTACAACAATATAAAATATCATAATATACACAATTAAATAACATGTCTAATATTATAAATGTTAATTTACATAATAATGATTTATTAATACATATGAACAATTGTATCGTAATTGCATTATTATTAGTATTAACATACAATTTAATGTATAGTTATTCACTTTTAGTTCCTAAATATTTTTCTACAACAAACACAGTACAAATTAAAGAACACATAAATGTTGTATATAAAGGTACTACTTTTATTCCATACAATGTTTATAGTGAAGGATTTGTTTATAATATGAGACTGTGTTTATCTATTTTCGCTGATAAAATACTTGAAAGTGACGCGCCTTCTTCAGATACGTTAAATAAATTTAAAGATTCTGTATGTAAACAAGTTGATATATACGATAACATTGCTGATGCAAACATAGAATTATATTCTGATATAAATATATATAAATATATAGGTAATATTGATAACTGTTTATTCAGTCACTTCATCAATATTTATGATATATATAAAGCTATGACATCAATTCATCATTGTGATGTTAATCCGTATGTATGGGATAGAATCATGTTTGCTGTAAATACAAAAGGAATATCAACCAATTTAATAGAGCAGTGTCTTTGTTTGCAAATGTTATCATTTTACAAGACATGTGTTCAAAATAAAAAGCTATTAATAGACATAACTAACGATAGATTAGAACATGATTTACATGTTATAAAGAACTTCATATATACATACTGTATAGATGAAGATAGCTAAAACATATAATTAATATTTTAGTATATACAAAAATGTCAGATGTTCAAAATGTTGAAAACAATACATTATCAAAAATAGTCATTGTACATCCGCAAATCAGATTTTTATTTATTGCTATGGATATTGTAAATGTTTGCCTTATTATAATAATTTTGTATAAATCATATTACCTAGAAATTCCATTATTTATATTTGATAAAGATAAGTATTCAGAATTAAAAAATTCATTAAATTTTTTACAAAACGTAAAAAGTCAATATGTAGTATCTCAAGCTATGCCTATTACAGTAATTAATAAAGATAAATTTTATAATAGAAACGAATTAGTTAAAGCATATAAAAATATAGTATCCGTAATAAATGATAATAAATAACAATATTGATCCAAAACAAGTTCCACAAATACGTAGTGTTACTCACCCACAAGAGATAACATACAACGTATATATGACATGGAAATACACATTGATATATTTAATTGGTTTCATAATAATTTTTTACGCTTTATTTCAATTGAAACAAGTAAGTGTTATGTCAGCAGTTTTTCATAATCATTTGAATTATAACAAGTTATATTTTGAAGAATTTTAAATACAACAAGTATAAAATTAATTAAGAATGCATATTACACATAAAAATAAAACTATCTTACACAAATATGATAATGATGACGATTTTTATTTCAAGTTAAATAAAAATCAAAACAATTACAAGCAATTTTCTCCTATAAATGTTACAAAATTAAGAATTAGAAATACTAGTAATGCAAATGTAATACGAAAAAATTATTCACCTATACGACCTATTAAACCAATATATAGAAATGTAGATGTTAAATTTGTTTCTAAAAGTAAAGATGATAAATCATTGACAAGTTTCAATATAGGAGATGAATTATCAAAACATAATGTAGGAATAATGGGAAGTTTTGCCAACATAAAAAATATTTTCATGTTTAATTTCAACATTATGATTATTATGTCTTTATTTTCTTTATTTGGATATTTTAATGGATTATCTATTTACGTAATTAAGTAGAAATTATAAAAGGAAATAACAGGATTCGAACCTACGAACATTTTACAATGTTACATGCTTTCCAGGCATGTGCTTTAAACCTCTCAGCCATATTTCCATATATAATATTTGTAAAGTTAGATGAATTTTGATAAATTTTATAACACATTATATAGTCTTAGTCCTCATTTCCCGGGACAGGTAATTTTTTTACCAAAAGGATTTGTATTATTAAAAAAGTTACAAAAGCTAGTTCGTATATATTTAAATAAATATGAAACAAATGAAATTAGCACTCCTACATTTGGTGCATGTCAGATTTGGGATAATACTAAACATACTAAAAAATACAAGGACAATATGTTTAACATTGATTCAAAATATTATTTAAAACCGATGAATTGTCCTATGCATATTGAAACTATGAAACTAATGTATGCAAATAAAAGTGTAATGCCTATAAAAGTATTTGAGTTTAATTCGTGTTTTAGACATGAATTAAGTGGTTCAGTATGTGGTTTATTTAGATTGTTAAAATTCACTCAGGATGATACACATATTATTTGCAATATAAAAGATGTAGATAAATATATTACTGAATTTATTGATATGACTAATGAAATATATAAAATTTTAGACATACAGAATATTAGTTTTAGATTATCAGGCACAGATGATAATTATATTGGTACATCAGAACAAAAACAAGTTTCACATGATTTGCTTAAATCTGCACTGGATTCTAGAAATATAAAATATAAGATCACTGATGATGGAGTTTTTTATGGTCCAAAAATAGATATTATAATTTTAGATCATCAAAATAGAGAATGGCAAACTGGAACTATACAAGTTGATCTATGTTCTTTAAAAAATTTATGTTTTAAAATGCAAAATCAAGATAACATAGATGATTATGTTGTATTGCATCAAGCAGTACTAGGAACATTTGAAAGATTTATGGGTATAATGCTTCAATCTTTACAATATATTCCATCAAGAATTAATCCATATAGATTAGCTATTATTAATATAACAAGTAAATCTTACAAATTAGTAGAACAAATAAAATTACATGTTTCTAAATTAGACATTCAAGATGTTGATATAATTACAATAAATAAACAAGATTTGAAAAAATATCTTCATCAAATTTATGAGATTAAATATGAACAATTTTGCATTCTTGGTGATAAAGAGATTGAAAACAACAAACTTATAATAAATAATATTAAAACTAAGGTTGTAGAAAATATACAAACTACATCTTTATTAACATTAATTTAACTAATATATGAAAAAGAAAAATAAAAATAAAAAAGTCCAAGTCAAATTAATATTTGATGATTATATTATAGCAAAAGATATCATCCTAATTGATGATGAAAAAAAACTTATAGGAAATTTTACTAAATTGGAAGCTTTAGAATTAGCTCGTAGCAAGCAGAAAAACTTAATACAAATACATAGTAACTCTAGTATTGAATCTACATGTGTTATTTGTGAAATAAATAAGTATAAATACGAAGTCAATAAAAAAACAAAACCTGTAACAAATAAAAAAATTAAAGAAGTAAGAGTTACTGCAAAATCAGATTTAACTGATTTACTTCGAAGTTTAGACCAATGTTGTGATTTTATATTGCAAAAGCATTTAAGTGTGATTTTAATTTTAAAATCATATAGAAGAAACTTTATTGGTAAGGACGCATTTATTATTAACTATATAGAATCTCATGGACAATTGTCATATTCAATACAAAAATCACCCAGACCAAATCTATTAAAACTTTATGTTACAAGAAAAACAAATAAATCCAAAATGGAATCTAAAGAGTAAAGATATTTCTATAGTAATCAGATACACAATATTTTTACTTATTTATATAAAATCTTTTGAACCAGAATTTGTCATTAGAGATAACATCGAATTCGTTCTAGATGATGATGTTATTTTTGAACATGAAGAACATATTATGGATAATATTGATCTAATTGAAACTTATGTTGATTTATATTTTAAACATATTGATGCTATTAAAACTAGCGTTAATCAGTATCTTAAAAATAATATTCATTCCAATTTAGGTATAGTAGGAATATTGTTAAATTTGATTATTTTAGAAATAATCATGAATGCACAAGATGAGAGTTTAATTATATGTGATTATTTTCTTATATGCAACATATTTAACATACCTAATAAATATATTAAATTTATAAATAACATTGTAAAGAATATAGGATATATAGATTTATAATGCTTAAAAATGTTAAGTAATTCATTGTCATTATCATCGATAATTCCTAGTATTTTGTTGTTAAAATCGATTAAGTTTTTAACTGTAACTGCTATTACAACTATTTTGGGATATAGAGTATATACAACTAAAAGCATACCAAAAATATTTATCGATCCAATCTATAACTATTTTAAAATGATAGCATTGAGCAGTATTTACTGTATCGTTCTTGGTAGGCAATTTAATGTTATAGGTTATTTTCTAGGTATTATAATTGTAATTTTTATTGTATCTTTATTGATTTTTGTTACATTTGATGGAGCATACAATATTATTAATTCAAATAAAGATAACAACAACATCAATGATATTCAACATAAAATAGAAATAATTACATCAATCAGTTCTGCTATTGTAGCATCTGTATATACAGTATTGTTATCTTTATTGATAACAAGTATAGCAGGAATAAATAATAATGATAGATTTAATACTATGGCAATTGTTTTAATTGGAGTAAAAATAGTTGGACATATTTATACTAAATTAGGAGATATAATTAGTGATTACAACCAAAAAATTTTAAAACAAGAAGATGAAGATAAATCTGAAAATGAATTTAGCATAATTGATAATATTGGAGACTTATTCGGTGATGCGTTAGGAACTATTTTTGAATATTTAATCTATGGTATAATTGTATTCAAATTATTTATAGTAAATTTAAGCCAAATTAATATTTTTTATTATGCATCTTTTGGAAAAAGTTATATTATATTGCTAGCAATTTCGTACATGCTTGCAAAGCATAGTAATTTAATTACTATAATGATGATATCAATATTTACAATCTTAGAACCAATAATTAAATATTTAATTTATTATCAATATCATATTACTGATGTAATAACTTATATAACTAATGCAGTAGTAATGCAGCTATATATAATTGTACCAATTATTGTTATTTTATTACTTCTGCCAAAAATAATAAAATACGCAACTAATAAAATACATGATAGTTCAATCAACATGCCTTTATTAGGAATGCTAAATAATTTTATTTTTAGTTTATTAATTTCATTTGCAATAACTATATTGTCTCATTTATCTATATATCTAGCATATACATATACAAATATTTCGTACAGTACAATATTTGAAATATTTGCTATAATAAGTACAGTTATGATTTATAAAACTTATTTTGGAGCTTTTGTTGATAGTTCATGTGGAATTATAAAAAAAATGCACGTACAAAATGAACAACAAAAATCAAAAACGTCTGAAAAAAATAGTTTAAATAACAATTTACTAAATATAGTTTATGATTATTTAGAAAAATTAGATATAAGTGGAAATATATATAAGTTAGAAGGAAAAATAATGTTAAATTACATATCACAAGTAACCATTATAATGTATTTTGGATTTAAAAGCTTTATATATATAATTGATGTTTCAATAATTAGTATAGTTGTTGTTATTCTATATGCATTTAGTAAGTTATTAAATATATTTTCACATGAAGAAAGTAGAAAATATTACTATCATATACAAATACCTTTATATGCAATGTACATTTTTACAGTATCTTATATTGGTGCCAGTACTATATTTAGAATTAATAAATTATACGGAGCAAGTATTATGATTTGTTTATTATTTATATCTTTATTTTGTAATATTTCTGGTTCTTTATACGATTGCGTTAAAAAAGAAGCGGAAAAAAATAATTTAACTAATTTACCATATTATTCGCATATACTACAGCAAGATATGCTTGGAGATGTGTTGAAAGACGTGTTGGGACCAATACTATATGCTGTATTTTTGATTTATGCATTAAACATTCAACAGTATTAATTAATTTAATATATAATTAAAGTTTATAAATGGTAAATATTACTAAATTTTCTAACTTATTTCATGTCTGTAATCAAGATTACATGCTTAAATTAATACATATAAATACAGCACTTGAATATATTAAATTTATAGTATCTAAATCTGAGATATCTGGTTTATATACTATTTTACCAATAGGTATACAAATCTCTAATATAATTACAAATATCATTAGAAAACACCAAGATAAAATTGGATGTGAAATTTCTATCCCATCTATAATAAACAAAGACGTATTTAAACTAAGTGGTCGTAGTGCAGAATTTTATGATGAGATTTTTTTATTACAGGATAATGATTTATGTTTACAACCAACTAGCGAAGAAGCAGCGCTTATGTATTTAGTAAATCATCAGATAAGTTATAAACTACTACCCAAATATTATTATCAAATTAGTAAAAAGTTTCGTAAAGAAATAAGACCTAGAAATAGTATTATTAGATGTTTAGAATTTATTATGAAAGATGGATATTCTTTCGATATAGATAAAAACTCTGCTTACAAATCATATAATCTGGTCAAGGAAGGTTATATTGATATTTTTAAAGAATTAGGAATAGAAATACATATTTCTGATGCTGATAATAAATCAATGTTATCTCAATATAGTGAAGAATTTATATTTCCAGATAATGATGTAGTAGAAGTTAGTAAACCAATTAAAGGAATAGAAATGGCACATATTTTCTATATAGGAGATATTTACAGCAGAAAATTAAATATACAATATATAAATAATCAAAACAGTTTAAAACATATACATAGGTGCTCATTTGGAATAGGAATATATAGAGTAATGTATGCATATATTAAGAACTTTCTAAATAAAAGTTTACAACTGAATTTATATTTATATGATGTATGTATTATATATAGAAACAAAAATGACATTTTATATAATCAAGTTAATATGTTATCTAATCACGTTCGTATAATTGATTTTGATATGCTGAATATGCTACACAAAGATAAAATTAATATTATCAAAAAAACACCTGTAAAATTAGTAGTTTACGAGGAAAATCAGAAGATAGTTCTATATAATCAATTTACCGAACTAGAAACTACAATTAATAAGAATAATATTGAATTTATTCTTAATACAATTGAAAATTGTATAAACTAATAAATAAATTATCATATTAAGAAAATGGATTTTATACAATCTCAACAAGAATCAGAACTTATATCTATTCAAAATAGATTTAAGAAACTAATTAGTTCTATGAATTCAGAAGCTGATAATATATATTCTAATATATTACACAGAATGAACATCAACACTTTAGCGTTAACACAACCAGAAGATGAAAAAATTGTTTATACAAATAAAAATATAACTAATATCATTGCTGAAATGGTAGAATTTTGTTCTGCAACATTGACATATGTAGTATCACAAGTCGAGTCTAATAATCTTAGATTGGACCAGAAAATACATGAAATATTACAGTTTGAATTACCTAAAAATGTAAACATATCTGATGAATTGAAAACACATATTTCTGATTTATTTAAAACACGAAGTGCAAGAGCGTTGTCAGAGGCGAAAGATGATTTGGAACAACAAGTTCAAAACTCCAAAGATAAACTATTAGATATCCATAATGATTATTATGACACTATTGATAGAGAAGAATATCAATCTCGTAATTTTATAAAACGTAATGTTGATATTCGTAATGTTATTGAATTGTTATTATTGAATTGCAACTCTGTAGTTGAAAATTTAAAAACAGTAATTAATGATATAGGTTTAGATTGCATGTATATCTTAGAACAATGTTTGAGTGATCAGAGAAATGAAAACTATATAATGATCTTGAATCATGTACAGCAATGTATCGATATGATGCAAGAAGAAAGTGATTATCAACTTAGATTTCAAAAACACTTACAGGATATATTACAAAATCAAAAAACAAAAATTGATAGCTCTATACAAGAATTAAAAGAGATTAAAGGGTTTATTGATGCTATGCACAAATTACACATTACTTAGTAAATTATATTGAAACAATATGTTGTTATCTCAATGTATTTATATTCTAAAAAGTAATTTGTACTCTATTGTATGTAATTTTATTTATTTTAATTAAAAATATGCATTCTAAATACTCTATAACTACTATATTTTTAACAATAGTATGTATTATACAAACTTTTTTATTAGTGTTTTATTTTTCTGTACATCTAGATAATAATATTAATACAGATCAAGAATATATAAATCAAGTGGAACCGGTAAACGCTTGTATTATAGACAAAAAATCATTCATTGGTTTTATATCAACATATGGACAAATTAAATCAAAGTATCATTTAAACTATAAACTTCCAAATCTTCATGGATATAGTCCCAAAATATCTAAGATTAATTTTCATGCTGGTAAACTTGTATATAAAGGCGATATTTTAATGGAGTTGGAATGTAATGAGTTGCGACATAAAGCAGAAGCTACAAGAAAAGATACTGAACAGAAAAAATTATATTACGATAAAATTGTAAACTTAAAGAGTGCTACTTCAGAATATGAAATTAGTAGAGCATTATTTGATTATCAAAAAAGTCTTGCTGAATATTATATTATGGTAGAAGCTATGAGGAATTTAATTATAATTGCGCCATTTAGAGGAATTACTAGTAAATGCGATTTATCTATAGGAGAAATCCCAGACACTAATAAGACTTTGTTTTCACTACATGACCAAGATAATTTAATGGTAGAATTTTATGTTGATAATACAGACTTAGAATTTTTACAAAAAGATACCAAGATAGCAATTGAAAGTATTGATCATAATAATAATGAGATTAAAACAGTAGCTGAAGCTGTTATTACTGGTATTAATCCATATGTTGATGATCAAACTGGTAAAATAAAAGTTATTGCTGAGATACAATCCAACGATTTTCATGGAGATAGTATTGATCTAAAACATAATATGCATGTTTATATTTATTTTGATAAAAAACCTATACATGATGTGTATATTCTTATAAAATCTGCAATATTAGAAAATAATAATGGTAGTAATTATGTTCGTAAGATTATAAATATAAATGGTCAAGATGAAATAACAATGATTAAAATTAATATAAGTGATCATAATCACAATACTTATGCTATAACAT